>JAWPHD010006631.1:0-141740 GCA_037043455.1 Cyrtodaria siliqua | reverse complement strand
GTGAGAATAATTCGAGTAAAATACATGACAGAGTTATTACCCTTGCCATATAGCATTGTGTTTTGACAATGAACACGTGTGTCAAGTTTCAAAGCTTTCCGATAATTCGTTTTTGAGATAGGAAAAATAAAAACCTTAACCAGCAAGTTTAACCAAGGCGTAGACGGACAGACAGACAGACGGCAATCGCCAAACTTTGGGCCTGGATTTGCTAAGCAATCCGACTCAAAAATGTTTTTGTTAAAGTGAATATTGATTCATCCTTCTGTTATGAAATGTATCCTTGTCTCAGAGGTCAAGCAGATCAAAGCAAAAACGCTTTTCTGACAGGTATTGAAAACTCAGTCGATCCTGGTGTGGGACAATTTGAGATCCAATCTTATCTGAACGGCACTATTAACGCATATTTAAACAAATAAACATTGTGAAACTTCTGACAGATTTACAGCTGTCTCGTAAATACTGAACATTTACTAGTTGACCGTTCGTACATAAAGCAATTTCAATGTCAAAGAGGCCGTGATTGAGAAGAGTGCAAGCACCTCACCTATAACAATATGGGCGATGTCTCACTTCTTGAGATACTCGCAATCGCTGTGTCAATACTACTGATCAGGTAGCATCCTTGTACTTGTACATGTATAAACAGGGAGATATATTCCACCTGTGGCGTGTTATAAACGGTAGTGAATGAATTCCTTGAAATCCATTGCTTTATCGATATTGTTATAACGACCATAGTCGGAACCCCACGTTCGACTGATTACTTCATCACTCCATTCATCATATGATAGTGGTATCGACGAGAATCATCCGCGGGTATCCGACGATGATAACGACAGGATACGTTAAAACTGGTGCAATTTTGTATACTGGGGGCTTACTGATCTGAAAATGTATATGTATAACCGAAGGCCTGATCTAAATCATGTATATGTATAACTGAAGGCCTACTGATTAGAATCATGTAAACGTGAACTGAAGGCCTAATCTAAATCATGTATATGTATAACTGAAGGCCTTATCTGAATCATGTATATGTATAACTGAAGGCCTTATCTGAATCATATGTATAACTTAAGGCCTTATCTGAATCATGTATATGTATAATTGAAGCCTAATCTGAATCATGTATATGTATAATTGAAGGCCTACAGATCTGAATCATATAAATGCATAACTGAAGGCCTACTCTGAATCATGTATATGTATAACTGAAAGCCTACTGATCTGAATCATGTATATGTATAACTGAAGGCCTACTGATTAAAATCATGTAAATGTATAACTGAAGGCCTAATCTCAATCATGTACATGTATATCTGAAGGCCTACTATTCTGAATCATCATGTATATGTATAACTGAAAGCCTAATCTGAATCATGTATATGTATAACTTAAGGCCTACTGATTAGAATCATGTAAATGTATAACTGAAAGCCTACTCTAAATCATGTATATGTATAACTGAAGGCCTTATCTGAATCATGTATATGTATAACTGAAGGTCTTATCCGAAACATGTATATGTATAGCTGAAGGCCTTATCTGAATCATGTATATGTATAGCTGAAGGCCTACAGATCTGAATCATGAATATGAATAACTGAAGGCCTTATCTGAATCATGTATATGTATAACTGAAGGCCTACTGATTAGAATCATGTAAATGTATAACTGAAGGCCTTATCTGAATCATGTATATGTATAACTGAAGGCCTTATCTGAATCATATGTATAACTTAAGGCCTTATCTGAATCATGTATATGTATAGCTGAAGGCCTACGGATCTGTATAACTGAAGGCCAATTCTGAATCATGTATATGTATAACTGAAGGCCTACTGATCTAAATCATGTATATCGATAACTGAAGGTCTTCTCTGAATCATGTATATGTCTAGCTGAATGCCTACGGATCTGTATAACTGAATGCCTACTGATCTAAATCATGTATATGGATAACTGAATGCCTACTGATCTAAATCATGTATATGGATAACTGAATGCCTATTGATCTTAATCATGTATATGTATAACTGAAGGCCTCTTAATCTGCATCATGTATATGTATAACTGAAGGACTCTTAATCTGCATCATGTTTATGTATAACTGAAGGCCTACTAATCTAAATCATGTATATGGATAACTGAATGCCTACTGATCTGAATCATGTATATGTATAAATGAAGGCCTCTTAATCTGCATCATATATATATATATATAACTGAAGGCCTACTGATCTGGATCATGTATATGTATAACTGAAGGCCTCTTAATCTGCATCATGTATATGTATAACTGAAGGCCTACTGATCTGAAGCATGTATATGTATTACTGAGGGCCTACCGATCTGAATCATGTATATGTATAACTGAAAGCCTACTGATTTCGATCCTGTATCAACGATTGATAGTTATGTTGGAAACTGGTCATCCGACCTTGAAACTAGTAGTGATGCTAGTAGTAATGCTAGTAGTGATGCTGTACACATCTGTTAAACATCATGTTGAATATGATATATTATTGCGTACTAGGCGCGATCGCAGCCAGATTACGTTTGTCGTCTCATAGTTTAAGGATCGAAACAGGGAGGTATTCTCGCGAAAATCGAGAAAGGCATGGCTGCATATGCCTGTATAGAAGCATATCCAAACCTCTTGCTTAATTCCAGATCTCTTGTTCAATTCCAGATCTCTAGTTCAATTCCAGATCTCTAGTTCAATTCAAGCAATTCCAGTTATCTAGTTCAATTCCAGATAGTTCAATTCCAGATCTCTAGTTCAATTCCAGATCTCTAGTTCAATTCAAGCAATTCCAGATATCTAGTTCAATTCCAGATAGTTCAATTCCAGATCTCTAGTTCAATTCCAGATCACTAGTTCAATTCCAGCAATTCCAGATCTCTAGTTCAATTTCAGATAGTTCAATTCCAGATCTCTAGTTCAATTCCAGATCTCTAGTTCAATTCCAGATCGCTAGTTCAATTCCAGCAATTCCAGATCTCTAGTTCAATTTCACATCTCTATTTCAATTCCAGATCTCTAGTTTTTTTCAATCAAACTTTCCAGGCATAGTAATCATGTTTATAGCAAATCGCCTTCTCATTAGCCATTGCAGTTGCTGTTTACCAAATCTGAGTACGGGCGATTTCCAAGTATTCAATGAAATAATATATCGGAACATACGATACACCGTATTGTCGCATTTTTACCGCATAAACGGAGTACTCGTGTATAAGGTCTGTGCATATCGATATGTGTATCGATACATCCTTACTCTATACTGTCCGAGTGCACATGTTTACATATAAGTTTATAAAGAATATTTCATGGGTATCCGGTGAAGATAGGGAATTCCAAACCGAGGTATACGTGTCCGATTAAAACACGTATACCGAGGGTTGGAAATCCTTATCTAAACCGAATACCCATGATAGATTATTTGTCTTGCATATCAGAGACATGTTGTGCGGTTGACGCTGCCAGCCACTAACGTTTTGCACACCGGATGTTGGTGTGCGCGTGAATTTTATCTCAAAACTAGAGTGAAATGGAAATATCTAGTCCCGGTATATCTGACGGATATCCTTGTCCGGTATGCAAGAACATGATATGTGGTACTCTAGTTCTCCACAAATCGTTCGGTCAAGCATATTAACCTTTATTTTGTTCTCACATACATCGGATCTGTGTACCCACTACATAACATTTTAGCTGAATAGGGTGCTCGATGACTTTTACAAATTTAATATACGATGTTATGACGATGAGACAAAAGCCCCAAACTACTGATCGCATCTTACACAATACTAATGACGTGATTAAACTGATAGGATTTCAAATTGGCTGTTAGCAATGAAATGATTAGTTCAATACTATAGTCTTTAACCTCGAGCAAATGCAATTCATTAATATCAATATTGATCCAGATATGTAACTCCATACAATACTGCCTAATATATCAATATATCATAGCCCTAATACAATATCATAGCCCTATTACACCAATATATCATAGCGTGTGTTGACTTTGTAGTATTTTCAAGGAGTGCGTTCTGCATGAGGTGAATCAGATCTGGTAGTTGATTAAAACACGCTGATTGAAGTTAAAACCTGGATTGGGGTTGTGAAGAATATATTCACACTATAAGAGAGAGAGAGAGAGAGAGAGAGAGAGAGAGAGATGCGAACCTGAACTACTCTTACGAGGATAACATGTCTGGCTTCTAGCCTGATAGTCAGTCCGACATCTTGTCCTCAAACAAAATATATTTACAGTATGTACGCACCTTTGTTGAAACAATATTATACATGGCATAAAACATGTCAAGAAGCTGTATGATATATTAAAAGAACAAATGCACACTTCGTTTATATTTACTTTGAGAACAAAACACATAATAGTAAATGTTTAAGTGTTTACTGAAACGGTATATTAATACAACAGTTTACTTACATCGCTATAGTTACTTGCTATAGAGCCCAGGTCCCCAGCAACTGCTTTATCTATAATGCCTGAAAAAAATATAAATGATACACTTCTATTTCATACAGTATTGATAATGCCGAGTATGTGTTCTTTTAGTACATTTTGAAAAAAGTATATTACTCTGAGATGGGATCCTTTCAAACTCTTTTATTTAGGCTGTGATTTAACATTACGTAGTCCGAGTATTAACTTTCATATTTTAAGAAAACTGCAAAAGCTTATTACAGTATACAAAGTTAAATATGGAACAACTTCAAACTATATTTCAAATCTGTTCCCACAATTGGTAGGACAAGTGAGCTCTTACAACCCTCGAAATAGTGACAATTATGCCACTACTGTTCGTAGAACTGAAATATTTAATAACTCGTTTGTACCTTCATGTCTTAATCTCTGGAACAACTTACCAATAGATATACGCAATTCAGAATCTATATCGATGTTCATGAGGAAACTTTTAAGTTCTGTTTTTCCAAGCTCAAAAGTTCCTACACACTACTTAACTGGCCAACGATTATTTGCTGTTTTACATGCCAGAATACGAAATTATTGCAGTAACCTTAATAATGATCTTTATTTAAACCAATTACGAGAATCATACTATCGCGATTGTGGTTCTGCAGTAGAAGACGCTGAACATTTTTTTTCAACTGTAACTTATTTCGTACACAACGGCTTCGTTTGTTTCAGTCAACTCGTACATTTCACCCATTAAATTTAAATACAATACTTTTTGGTCGCGAACACTTGTCGGATGACGATAATCAAATTCTCTTCGAAGCAGTGCAAATGTACATAAGAGAAACACAGAGGTTTGCCTAGATTTAGATTTACTTTTGCAACTCATGCTGATTGACTCTCTTCTTTCGAACTTGACACAATCTCTATACTTCTTCTTTTTTCTTCACTAGTTCCTAGTTTTTCTTTCTCACTACCTTTTCTCTAATCATGATATTATGTGCAAGTTATGTATATTTACCTATGTAATTATCTAACTTTGTGTGTATACTATTTTGTCGGGAAGGTCATTAACTAATGTTGTAAGAACTTGTAGCCCAACTCTTTTGCGATGATATATTGGCAATAAAATATGTTTAAATTAACTTTCATACCCAACCAACCCCGGACTTTCTCCGAGAAGCGAAAACGGGATTGGTTGGGGTATGAAATAAAACCTTAATTTCGGCCTAAAACGTTTGCATATTGTAAAAAATAAAAACATTGTAATAGGTAGTTTTAAATAGGTTATCACATTTTTGTCAGTAATAAATGTTTTTAAACGTGTTTTATTGTCGAAATATCCGTTATAAAATCCTGCTAATCTAAGCTTTCTCATGGCTTAATGGAATTAAGGAGGGACCATGTAATGATGGTAAGGTTTCTTTATATCGTGCTTAATCGAGTCTCGTTCAAAATGACATTTTAAATGTCTAAAACTATGTCGTATGGGTGTCAATAAACTATGTCGTATGGGTGTCAATAAGATGATTCGTTTACTTTGTGACTTATATGAGACTATTTATGGACAGTAAGTACATTGTGACATTTTAAAATACGTTAGACCCTGGTTAGCTGTAAGTGATTTGTTTCTGACACTTACTAACATCTTGAATAGTCTTAGACTATGCATTGCTGTGAGATATTGTTCGTACACGTTAACAACTTGAAATTGCAATATATCAGAACCGTTGATTTTTTAAAGACAGACTCCTTCAATAGCATTGCCTCAGTCCCTAATATTGATAGGTGTCTATAATACCCTGTGTGCGTAAAAAGAATAACTTCAGTAAAATATAAATAGTTTAGATTTTAACTATCTAGTTATGTCCCTTTAAGGAAATCCGTTCAGTTAAAACTATATACATTGTTAAAAAAACTTTCGCCATAAAAACATGTAAAAAAGATTCTTTGTGTAATCACATTGGGATTTCATCTGAACAAAGATAACTCTAATAATCTCCATTTTTAGTTTACATTAAACTTCCAGTTTAGTTTTATCTAGGCAGCGCTACCCTTAAATTATACATGATCTTGAGTATGACATAAACTGAGTATGGTCCACTGGATCAATAAACACTTTTATTTTATGATATGCAATGAAATACTGTATTTTATCAGTGAAATAAAAGTGTTATTCCACACTGTGGAATATAGAGTTTTATTTCCACAGTAGCTGCCGGGACTACTTTTAAATGTACAACTAACACAGATGCACAGTAAAAGGGTTCACAAGATATTCCTACGCAAATATAAACATGCCGAGAGAAAAACACTGCGAATTGTACATTCTATTCAAACAATGATTTTAAATTGATTTTAAAGTTAAAAGGAAATGATTGCCAATATATAATATATTAAACAAATTCTTCTATTTGGGTATAAATAAAATATCTTAGGACTTTTTTTTTGTAGTCGCGCAAAAAATGTGTAAAGCAGCTTAGTATTGAAATCGCCTCCCTTGTTGTTCTACCGCAGTTTCCCTAAAAAAAGGTTTGTAAAATCATAAAATAAAAAGAAAATGTGTTATTTTGTCGTGAATAACATATTTTATGTCATCTCGAAGTGAGAAAACATTTATATTTTCACTCATGCTTCGCATTCGTGAAAATATAAAGTTTTCTCACTTTTCAATGAAATAAATAGAGGATATTTGTTGTTTTGGAGTGAATAACATATTTTATTTCATTGAGAAGTGAGAAAACTTTATATTTTTTATGAACGCGAAGCATGAGTGAAAATATAAATGTTTTCTCACTTCGAGATATGGGTCATATGTACAATTCGCAGTGTTTTTCTCCCGGCATGTTTACATTTGCGTAGGAATATCTTGTGAACCATTTTACTGTGTATCTGTGTTAGTTGTACATTTAAAAGTAGTCCCGGCAGCTACTGTGGAATATAACTCTATATTCCACAGTGTGGAATAACACTTTTATTTCACTGATAAAATACAGTATTTCATTGCATATCATAAAATAAAATATGTTATTCACTCCAAAACAACAAATATCCTCTATTTATTTATTACTTAAGAATAGCACTATCTAGATAACAGTGTAAATATATTTAACTGCAAGTTACATGTACAAATATTCAGGATTATTTGAGTTCTAATTGTTTTCTTTGTTAATGCACTTTCAATTGGGTTTCACAAAAGGAGACATAATCTTTAAAATAATATTAAGTGAACATAAAGGAAGATTGCCGAGAGTTACTTTAAACTGATGATTATTTGAGAGCATCTAATCACACCGACATATATTTGAAATCTTACCCGTGGGTATTCCTTGAGAGAACACTGAGTTAATAAAACTGTGCACGAGACCGTAGTAAGGCTCGAGCCCCGCACTAACTCGTGATGGCACGTCAGACTGGTACGGTTGTCCCGATGGCAAGTCCGCCCACGTGACTGCAGCAGCACTGTCAATAGAGTTCCCGCTACTGTCCGTCAGTCCGGCTGGCGAATACACTGGGTCAGCACCATTGATAACGTGAACGAAGAAGAGAAGAGTTACCAAAAAACACGGTAACGCTTTCAGTCTTTTTATTAATATATCCATCTTTAAAAACTATTCAGTTCTCCTGTTGGTTACCTGAAAAGAAAATAATATACATATATACGTAAATAGATACAGAAAAAAACGTTTTAAAACACGCATCCCTATAGATATACATTACCAAATAAAACAAACATATGACGATAACGAATATAGATTTGAACTGTAATTTATTTTGGTATTATTTAATAAAGGCAGCCATCTTGAATGACAGTTACAACAACTAGCCAACACGACACAAAAAACAAGACCATCAAGTTTTAGGAGAAGAACATCATGATCATTTTACTTAGTTTATTATCCCGTTTGTTCTATTGTGTACAAATATCACGCTGTAATAATAATGCGAAATAAAATATGTTAAACCAAGTTTCAATAAAATCCGCTACAGTTTAATTTGTATTTGTATATATATTTCGTTCGCGACTGTTTTATTTGACATAGCGAAAATAAAATGATTTATACTCCAACTTGATTTTGAAATAAGATATTAAATTACGCTATGATTTATTTTTATTTTCAATGAGGCGTTTTTAAAATCATCGAGTATATAATAATAATAATATAATATGTAAATCGTTGCAATGATCTTACGGTCTTTTTTGATGACCTCGAACAGCTCAAACTGATAAAGGTCTTTATAAAAACCACCTGAAAATATATTACAATTGGCTCAATGGTTTCTTAGGAAATGTCGTTTGAAATATCTTCTTTTTGGTTTAATTTTAGTAACAATTGCCATCTTTGATGAGAATTTGATGCCAGACGGACAAAGAAGAGAGAATGACGGTTGACAGATGACGAGCGACGAAAGCAAACGAAACTATTACATAATCCGTTTTTGTCCAGTATACTTAACAGTTTACAAGTATGACGATAACGTATTTTCATTTCTGTTGAAAAAGAAGTTGTTGAATTTGTTGTCACGTGTTACTTCATGCAAACTGAATAAGCTGCTTTGTCAACCCATCTGTCAACACAATTGTCAACCCATTTGTCAACCTATTTCAACCCATTTGTCAACCATTTGTGTTTGTGGTGTCGCATACTTTGCTTCTAAACTTCCTTGTAATTGTTGTTTGTTTCATATGAGTGTATTTGCTTGACTGTGTTCTGTGAATGCTACTTTTCCTGCTCGACTTGTATACCTACGTTGGTATTAACTAGGCTAGCATTCGTGTATATATCTCTAAGTGCAGCTCGACTTGTAAGTGAGTAAGTCTCGATTCTTACGGATGGCGGGAGCAGGCCTGCCAAATCTCCGGATAAAATCCGGATTCTCCGATTTTTTGAGTCGCTCTCCGGATCTCCGGATTTAAGTGTACAATCTCCGGATTTTCCATCATAACAAGATGTTCATGATTCAACAGCTATACTTTCCCAGTTTATCAGCCATTTCCCGAATTGGTCCTATTACGCTCCCTAGTCAGAGGAGTTATTACAAGTGTCAAATCAGTGGGGGTCATCTGAATATACAATTATCACCTATAAGGACATACAATGTAATTAGTTCCTTCAGTGACATAATGACATTTGCAATAACATCAATATATATGTGGCTTTTTTAACTGGTCAACCTGACTGAAATAGCAAGTGTGGGGCACTTGCAACTCATTTTGTGTGGTACCACTATAACAGCTGCTGCTGTGTACGGTGATTACTTAGCACGCATCTGTGTAGAAAAGTAACTGAAATTTCATTACAAAAACAGTTTTGGTATAAATTAAACCAAGTCAACCAAGTCATTCTAATAGTATTACTATGCTAATCTATTATTTTCCATAACTATCAAACAATGCATCAACTTGTATTAATTGCATAAATAATTTCAATTTGCGGTTTAAAAAAAATAAGTGCGAAAATCAAGTCGCGCGCTCCAAATACGAATTTAAAAATGCTCTTCGCCCAGTTTAAATCTTAAATTTTAAAAATCTCAGGATTTTGTGTTAAAAACTTTTGGCAGGCCTGCGGAGGTGTATAATACTGGTTCTACCCAGGAAAAGTGGGTGTAATTCCTCCACCACAAACAAGTCGACCGTCATATATAACCTTGCATGTCTTGAAAATGACGTTAAACACCATGCAAACAACAAAATCTCTAAGGGCAACAACATTTGCCTTATCTAAGGTGTTAGTCACTTAATTCAATAGTTTACCAAGCGTAAGTATAGATGGTCATCAAAATAACCATGAAATGTTCTCTAAGGCTCGCACATATTATATTAGTTAAAGGGATACACGACAATCTGGGAGTACCATTATCAAAAATGAGATGTTTTAATTGATTTCTTAAGAATGTGTCATTTTATTTTACTTTAAGCTGTCTGACAATGTAAATTCAAATTTGAAATTTATATTTCCTTTGTTATTTTATAATTATCACTTCTACTAATTGTGTGATGTATTGTACTCTACAATTCATAAATTGGAAATATACAAAATTAAAGATTTTTCCTGACACGCCAGTATTTATAATTTATCCTTTAGAATGATAATGTTCATATTGTATATAGTCATAATCTGTGTTAATTTTCAAAACTTAAATAACATGGTAATAAAACGTTATTTTATTTTTAATATCTTAAGTCAAGTCAACCATCGTACAGTATACGTGGTATATATATAAAGGTTATTAGATTGTACATGTATTAGGTTATATGCACGAGTTTTTCCGCTTATTAATATTGCGCGACTTTAGACGAGGAAGAACGAGTGCATATATCCCAAATACAAATTTAATAACCTTTTGATTGCATACCAATGTTTAATATAAAAACGAATAATTAGAACAAAACAATAGGTTTTAACTTTGAATTGTCATCAAAATCATTTATTTGAAACAAACAATGAAACACAAATAATATAATGTTTACATCATATGACAAACTTTCTGTAACCATGAACTATGAATTGCACCAACTCTAACGAATATGCACAATGGTAGTTCCAGTGCAATGATTTTACAACACGTCAACATGTTGACGTTTCCTGTTACAGTAAACAGATCTTATAAATGCGTACTTACAGCAATTAGCGCCACTCAATTCCATTGTTAATTATAACAAAATACTCTCAGTTTGCAAATCTTGATTTCTCTACCGTTTGTACTTTGCTTGTAAAACGTTAGCAAAGTGAGAACAACATGCAGAATTTTTTTTGTGAAATTATTAAATATCATTTCAAATATTAAATTTCTTTAAAAACAAAATCTACTTTCGTGGTATCAAGATTAGGTGTGTATGTATACCTTTAAACTGTTTCGACAAAAAGAAATAGCAAAACGATGTGATACGTATTTAATACCTGTGTTGCAAACAATGACATTGACATGTTTAATCTAGGCAACATAAAATAAAGGTCAATGCGGTCTTTTCTTATTTACTAAAGTCTGCACAATACAATATAACAACATATAGTTTACCATAATATCCAGTCATATCAACGCGGTAAATCACATCATATTACAATATAATTACAATGTTATATACATAAATAATATAATTTGCAAAATAAATAATACCTGCACAAACAGCACTATTTGCAATCGAAGTTCCTCTTTTGCTGTTTGAATAAGTACTTCAGAGATGATATGAATGTCGAGTTAGGATTAAATGTGTTTGACACACGAATTTAACACTCGTCAGACTGCGCCCCATTTTTAGCCAGGTTTCAACATGCTTCAGACAAGGAAGTTACCTTAACGTTACATTGCATGCGTTTTATTGATTTGTCAATTCACTGTCCCGGCACTCCCGTATTGAAAGACAAACTGTTTCCTAAGCGGATATGTTGAGCGCGTGATGAAAAAAACACTGATCTTTCTCAAAAATAGCATTGAATTCCTGGTTATAGCGCTATATTTTCGGTTGATAATCGTTTTCTAAAATATTGCCCTGACTATGTACGAACTTGTACTTACTGTGTGTTTTGTAGCATGCTTTTTTTGCACACGATGTTTTAGAAATTTGAAATTGAAAGAGTACACTTCTGTAAGCGTCTAGTGTTTAGGTTATGATAACCTAAATGGTTCTCCATGCCCCTTCCATAGTAAAGTGAGCATGTTGACAACATGTTAAGTGTTTAGGTTATAATAACGTAAATGGTTCTCCATGCACCCTCCATAGTAAAGTGAGCATGTTAAGAGCTCAAACATCGTTAGAATTCTGGGAAACTTACTTTAGCATACAAATAACCACGTAAGCTATTAAACATTAACAAGAAAATGTGTGAGGGGGGGGGGGGGGGGGGGGGGGCGTTTTTTTTGTTGATCTCTTCTACTTTCACTTTAGAAATGTATATCTAAAACTGTCAAAAGCATGACGAGCTGAATTTCCAAGCAATAACATGTCCAGAATACATTAAGAGCCAAAACATAACAGTAAACAAAAGAACAAATGTTTAATAAAAATAATAATAATAAAGAAAGAATCCGCTTGATTTACAGTAATTAGACCTTTAGATGGGTTTTTCAGTTTTTCGGAGTCCTTTATTTAGAGTTTTCAAGTGGACTGTATCAAAGAGTTTCCTGTGAATTTACCTATATACCACAAGGGGTTGTATCGTAAATAAAGCTACACTATTATAATACTAATGTATCTACATTGTTTAAATCTTTGATTTCATTTTTCATTTTTGCCATGTAGTAAATTACTCGCATATTTTTTAACTTACACCGATGCTACTGTTATTGTATTTTATCACATAACGTCCCTTGTTAGAAGTGTCGAACACCCATGTAATATTATATTGTATGACACACGTGTAATACAACCTGGAACGATTTTGATTGGTTGAGTTAAACCTGTAACACTACGCAAGTTTATTAACTGAAACTATTTTATTTATTACAAATTCACCCAGATCTGAGTCATACATTTATTATTTGTGACAGCTTATAAAAATAAATATAGATTATTTATCTCCTGGGATCGATTATAGGGAAATCCTTCACGAGATGGTAGACGTGTGGTTCTTTTCACGAACGAGCGTATGAGAGTGAGTGAAAAAAGTAAACACGTCTACCAAAGTTTTGTTTAACGTGCATTATTACTTTTTAACGTTGAAAGATTGGGATTTCTCAGTGAAAGAATATTCATAATCGCTAAATATTATTAACTAACTCCGAACACAAAAAATAACTTACTGTGACGCTGAGTTATGACGTCAATAACGTGGTGCTGACGTCGATGTCATCCACCGATAACGTTCAATAAAGCGAATAATTTCGATTAAAATTATGCAAAAACTGATTTAAAATGTAATAAACAGATTATTTGACTGCTGTGTTCGATTATAGAGAAATCCTTCACTCGATGGTAGACGTGTTTACTTATTCTCTGTGTTTGTGTACAGTAAAACGTTTAATCCCAATTGTTTGCATGGCATATCATACGGTACGTTCAGACGCCTAATTATTTATCATTATTTGAAATCTTACTTCATAAAATGAATGTTAGTAACGTTAAATTTGGTTTAAGGGGTCGCATTATTGTATATACGAGTGCAAGGTTACAATTGTGTTGTTGTTGATTCAACACGTTGATAAGGTCAAATACCGATATTTGATATTTCAGATGTATGACACTAAACTGAATGTCAATGCAATTTCAATAGATGCGTTTTCATTGATTACAAAACAGACAGGTGTGTTTCAAATTATCCTTATTCAAATTAGATAGTTCCGGGTGTCACGGGTGCGCGCTTTAAAGCGACGCATAATGCGGCATTGTTTGTTTTGTGCTTTCATGTAAACAAGCAAAAAACTGCAAACGTGTTTTCATATTCGGAGTATAAAGGTATTCAGTATAATAGGAAAGTCTATACAGAGATTTCAAGATTGTCAAATTACTCTTTAGCATGAGTATGCATTGACTACATGGAGGAAATATAAATAACAAAGAAAGAACATCGTTTTTTCATAATTATAAAATCCACAGTTTATTCTCACTCGGATTTATGCGCAAGCGCTGTTCAAGGGGTTCATTTCCCTGACACTGCATTATTAGCTGAGACTCAAAGCCGTTCGATTTTTTAAACAGATTTTCACTATATAAAAATATGGTTGAAACATGAATATGTAATAGTTTGATTTAAGCGGCATCCAGATTTTGTATTATGATGTTATTAATTAAGTGGTTTCATACTGGCCCAGTTATCCTTGGGCCAATAACTCGGACAATATGAAACCCCTTAGTTAATGACAATCTTATTAATTAATAGCCACTACAGTATAATTTGTTTTTAATCAAATTATTTTGACATACTTTGCGTTTATTTATAGTAGCGTTAATTACATTTATATGTCAAAAAGCGAGCGCGAATGACGTTACTTTACGTGAATGACGTCACTTAAATCTCATATTGGCGAGTTTCTTCATATTGGCCTTGTTTTTTCATATTGGCCGTCTTCCGGTTCATATTGGCCGAGTTTGCATCGTATTGTGTGCAGAGTTTCTAGTAAAACAAGGCTAATATACATGTAGTTAAGTTAATTAATAAAAATTATTTCAGTTATGTGCAAGTTATACCAGATTTGTATATGCTATCCCAGTTTTGAATAAAATATCCAAGTTTTGTATAAACTATCTCAGTTTTGTATAGACTAACCCAGTTTTGTATCCCAGTTTTGTACAGACTATCTCAGTTTTGTATAGACTATCTCAGTTTTGTATAGACTATCTCAGTTTTGTATAGACTATGCCAGTTTTGTATAGACTATCTCAGTTTTGTATAGACTATCCCAGTTTTGTATAGACTATTCAAGTTTTGTATAGACTATCTCAGTTTTGTATAGACTATCTCAGTTTTGTAGAGACTATCCCAGTTTTGTATAGACTATCCCAGTTTTGTATAGACTATCTCAGTTTTGTATAGACTATGCCAGTTTTGTATAGACTATCCCAGTTTTGTATAGACTATCTCAGTTTTGTATAGACTATCCCAGTTTTGTATAGACTATCTCAGTTTTGTATAGACTATCCCAGTTTTGTATAGACTATTCAAGTTTTGTATAGACTATCTCAGTTTTGTAGAGACTATCCCAGTTTTGTATAGACTATCCCAGTTTTGTATAGACTATCCCCGTATAAACGATTTTAGTTTTGTATAGACTATCTCAGTTTTGTATAGACTATCCCAGTTTTGTATAGACTATCCCCGTATAAACGATTTTAGTTTTGTATAGACTATCTCAGTTTTGTATAGACTATCCCAGTTTTGTATAGACTATCCCCGTATAAACGATTTTAGTTTTGTATAGACTATCTCAGTTTTTTATAGACTATCTCAGTTTTGTATAGACTATCCCAGTTTTGTATAGACTATTCAAGTTTTGTATAGACTATCTCAGTTTTGTAGAGACTATCCCAGTTTTGTATAGACTATCCCAGTTTTGTATAGACTATCCCCGTATAAACGATTTTAGTTTTGTATAGACTATCTCAGTTTTGTATAGACTATCCCAGTTTTGTATAGACTATCCCCGTATAAACGATTTTAGTTTTGTATAGACTATCTCAGTTTTGTATAGACTATCCCAGTTTTGTATAGACTATCCCCGTATAAACGATTTTAGTTTTGTATAGACTATCTCAGTTTTTTATAGACTATCTCAGTTTTGTATAGACTATCTCAATTTTGTTTAAGCCATCTCAGTTTTGTATAAAATATCCCAGTTTTATATAGACTATCTCAGTTTTGTATTCCTACATACCTGCTTGGTATATGTATTTACATACCTGCTTATGATACATAGCTGTTATATATATAAACAAATACCATATGTACTTACATAGTTTTTTTTCGTATATATGTACATACCTTACGTTATTGTATTCCATTCCATATCCAATCCATGTCAAACACATTAATGCGTACATATGATCGCGGTTATATCTGACATTATAATACCATCTGTCTATACAAGTGTATGCCCTACAAAAAGGCATGTGTCCGCCATACCGTCATCAAACGATCGATACAACAGGTGTAAATAACAGGATGCTGTGCGACTATACATGTTGTGAGACTATATATATACTCTTAATCCCTGACAACAAGCAACGATTGATTTCCCACTTGTTTATTAAATTGCCAAGATAACAGGTAGATATCAACAGCATATCGACTACATCACATACCTAATAACAAATGTCTGTGACTACATTAAAACGAAACGTAGAGTGAGTGCTTTGTGGTTGTGCTCAAGATTGCAAACGGTGAAGCAAGAGTTGAAATATACTCTGTAATTTTTTTTTGGACCATGGCAGTATTCGAACCCGTACAATGATCGCTGAACCATGCCATTCGATCATAACCCTTATTATCTCAGTTAATAATTCTCAGTAGATCAACAATCAACAATAATTATCGTTTCCAATGAAAGTTTGCGAAAAAATAATAATCTTTTTATTGGTTACTCGAATGTGTCCGTAACTGTTACTTTTTATGGACTTTGCAACATTTTTTACAGACCCTTTGTTTGTTCGCGATATTTTTTAAAATCAAATCTTGTTTGGAATATAATGTTTCTGGTATCAAATTAACCGGGTAGGATAGACCTTGGTTACTAAAAAAGATACTTTAATTCTGTCCACTAGTTTTATTTTTATATGACTTTATATACCCTGGTCCAAAACTTTTACCGAGTATACATGTAAAAAACCCAAACACAACTACTAGTAATATCATTTGTCCCAGGTTTGACGATACATATCGAATAAGGCAGTTATATAATTTTATTTGACCATTTATTGAAGATAAATACCGAATAAGGCAGTTATACGACCATTTATTGACGATAAATACGGAATAAGGCAGTTATACGACCATTTATTGACGATAAATACGGAATAAGGCAGTTATACGACCATTTATTGACGATAAATACCGAATAAGGCAGTTACACGACCATTTATTGACGATAAATACCGAATAAGGCAGTTATATAATTGTATTTGACCATTTATTGAAGATAAATACCGAATAAGGCAGTTATACGACCATTTACTGACGATAAATACCGAATAAAGCAGTTATACGACCATTTATTGACGATAAATACCGAATAAGGCAGTTATATAATTGTATTTGACCATTTATTGAAGATAAATACCGAATAAGGCAGTTATATAATTGTATTTGACCATTTATTGAAGATAAATACCGAATAAGGCAGTTATACGACCATTTACTGACGATAAATACCGAATAAAGCAGTTATACGACCATTTATTGACGATAAATACCGAATAAGGCAGTTATATAATTGTATTTGACCATTTATTGACGATAAATACCGAATAAGGCAGTTATATAATTGTATTTGACCATTTATTGAAGATAAATACCGAATAAGGCAGTTATACGACCAATTTATTGACGATAAATGCCAAATAAGGCAGTTATACGACCATTTATTGACGATAACAAACAACAATTTTTAAAATTTATTCAAAATATTCACTTACAGAATACACATAAATTAGATCCAGCATTTATTTAAAATCCAAATAATATTGGTAAGTATCCCTTTAATCTAAATTGTCAAGTGTCCCTTTAATCAAATTTTAGTTAGTTCTTTTCTGGTTTAATTATTCATAATAGTCCAAATAATCCAATGTCACTTTTAGTATAGCTGAGCACAATAATTTGTATCCTCTTACCAAAGGCGTAGCTGCCTATAGGCACTGTAATCACGTGACTACACATTATCCCCAGAAAGCAAAAGAATAAAAATGCCAAAAATGTAATAAAAACTGAGGGATAGTGGGGAGGCGGTAGGGGGATGGGGTGTGTGGGTGGGGGTGGGGGGGTGGGGGGGGGGAGAGGTGTGTGTGTATGGGGTGGGGGTGGGGTGGGGGGAGGTGGTAAGGTCAGCTCATAGCAGTTTTTACTCGTTGTCTTTTCAGAAAAATAGTCGAACTGTTTTCGCTCGGGGTCTTTCGAAACCGAAAACTCTCTACTACCGATAAATCGTTCAATTCTATTTTGTTTTGAACTTGATTTACTATAAGAGCGTCTTTGAGATTATGATGAAAGTTTTTTTCACGGGATTGTTTTGATTTGCAATGCCAACATGACTAATCTTGGGCCATCGTATCCAGACATTGGCTGCGACCATTTTAATCTTGAAGACAAAGAAGTAAAATCACAATTTTTGACAGAAAAATGGCAAATCCAGGCGCGTAGCTGCCTATACATTACTGAATATTACATGGACATAAAACAAGGGAAATGTGGTTCAATCAATAAGAAGATCGCATCGTCGGCAAGTTACAATATATATTTAGTAAAAAGCATCCAATATATTCACAATGTTTCTTCTAATTTTATACTGAATTACTGAAGTAAATACTGCAATTACTAACTGCTTTAACGAGCCAAGCCAAAACTCAAAACTAGAGCGTCGAATTAAGAGTTAACAACTCATAATTCATTTTACGCATATTCAATCACGGCTTGTTATCACACAGAATGCATTTTTTGACGGACGGACAGACCAACATTTTAATCATATTGTTCTCCCTATTGTCTAAATAGACATATAAAAGTCAAAAGTAGCAACAACAACCTACGGAGTAAATAGACTTTACGGGTATTTTTAAGAACCCGTGAATACAATTTATACTTTTAATCGGCTGATAAACATTATTATATAAACTGAACACATGGATAGAGTTTTGATAAACGGTTTTGTAGTGTAATTTTGCCGTTATTTGTCAGGTTAGTTTCTTTAAATATAAAGAAAAAAGAAAAAAAAGGATAAAACACATCTGACTGTGTTCTTTATACAAAGCCTAAAGTTTATTACCCGAGACTGAGTGGTCTTGTAAAATTTCTTTTGGAACATTTGTATTTATTTTGTATGTACATTAAGCTTAAAATACTATAAAACAAAAAGAACACTATTAATGATCTTGTTTACAGCATTATAAGTTGTAGGGGAATATGTTACCGATCCAAAGAATGTCCCATCCTGTATCATCTTAATTTATATTTTATGAAGTGTTTGCAGTCAGATCATAATAACACTTGCTAGTATGGTGGCTGATTTCTGTCATTTTGTCTTTTCGTTATTTCGCCGCGAAAAGACGACAGAAGGAAAATATGACAGGACGAAAAGACGACAAATGCAGCGAGAAAAGACGACAGGACGAAAGAACGATAGAACGAAAAGACGACATTTTAAGGGCGAAAATACGGAAAAACGCCACGCGAAAAGACAAGACAACACTTCAGCCGAGAAAAGATGCCATTTGATATTGTTGTCTTTTCATTATTTCGTGTGGACTTCTGTCGTCTTTTCGCTTCTAATCTGGCGAAATAACGAAAAGACGGAAAATGGCAGACATCAGCCTTCATATGCTAGTGACCAAGTCAGTTGCGGTTTGCCCTTATAGTGTATGAGGAATAGGCGACACACTTTGGGTAGTGTAAGCATTAATAAAAGTGCAGTCATGTTATTTGTTTTGGATGTATTTGCTATTGCTTCCTGCACACTGTCACATGACCTGTATCATGAACAACAACACTGGTGGGGTTTCTCTTCTAGTTTTGAGAGGAGCAGGCGACATATTTTACAATACTGAGACGTTCAGCGTTGACTTTTCTGTAAAACTTATACAGGGCAATAATTTCAGTAGTTGTCATCTGCCTTATCTGCTCTTGCTTCCTACACACCATTACGTGCAAGTGATCTTGCCAACCAATTTTGGTGTATATAGACCATAACATATGTTGATGAGTAGGATCTTGCAAACCAAGTTTGGTTTAGATAGACCATAACATATGTTGATGAGTAGGATCTTGAAACCAAGTTTGGGGTAGATAGACCATAACAGATGTTGATGAGTAGGATCTTGAAACCAAGTTTGGTGTATATAGACCATAACAGATGTTGACGAGTAGGATCTTGCAAACCAAGTTTGGGGTAGATAGACCATAACAGATGTTCATGAGTAGGATCTTGAAACCAAGTTTGGTGTATAAAGACCATAACAGATGTTGACGAGTAGGATCTTGCAAACCAAGTTTGGTGTAGACAGACCATAACAGATGTTGATGATCAGGATCCTGCAAGTTTGGTGTAGATAGATCATAACAGATGTTGATGAGTAGGATCTTTTAAACCAAGTTTGGTGTAGATAGACCATGACAGATGTTGATGAGCAGGATCTTGAAACCAAGTTTGGGTTAGATAGACCATGACAGATGTTGATGAGTAGTTTCTTGCAAATAAAGTTTGGTGTAGACAGACCATAACAGTTGATGATGGGTAAAACCAAGTTTGGTGTAGATAGACCATAACAGAAGTTGATGAGTAGTTTCTTGCAAATAAAGTTTGGTGTAGACAGACCATAACAGTTGATGATGGGTAAAACCAAGTTTGGTGTAGAAGACCATAACAGATGTTGATGAGTAGAGTATTGCAAACCAAGTTTGGTGTGAATAGACCATAACAGATGTTGATGAGTAGGATCTTGCAAACCAAGTTTGGTGTAGACAGACCATAACAGATGTTGACGAGTAGGATCTTGCAAACCAAGTTTGGTGTAAACAGACCATAACAGATGTTGATGATCAGGATCCTGCAAACCAAGTTTGGTGTAGATAGATCATAACAGATATTGATGAGTAAGGTATTGCAAACCAAGTTTGGTTAGATAGACCATAACAGATGTTGATGAGTAGGGTCTTGCAAACCAAGTTTGGTATAGACAGACCATGACATATGTTGATGAGTAAGGTATTGCAAATCAAGTTTGGTGCAGATAGACCATAACATATATTGATGACTAGGGTCTTGCAAACCAAGTTTGATGTATATAGACCATAACAAATGTTGAAGTGTAGGATCTTTCAAACCAAGTTTGGTGTAGATAGACCATGACAGATGTTGATGGGTAAGGTATTGCAAACCAAGTCTGGTGTAGATAGACTATAACAGATTTTGATGAGCAGGATCTTGAAACCAAGTTTGGGTTAGATAGACCATGACAGATGTTGATGAGTAAGGTATTGCAAACCAAGTTTGGTGTAAATAGACCATAACAGATGTTGATGAGTAGTGGCTTGCAAATAAAGTTAGGTGTAGACAGACCATAACAGTTGATGATGGGTAAAACCAAGTTTGGTGTAGATAGACCATAACAGATGTTGATGAGTAGAGTATTGCAAACCAAGTTTGGTGTAGATAGACCATAACAGATGTTGATGAGTAGTGTCTTGCAAATAAAGTTTGGTGTAGACAGACCATAACAGTTGATGATGGGTAAAACCAAGTTTGGTGTAGATAGACCATAACAGATGTTGATGAGTAGAGTATTGCAAACCAAGTTTGGTGTAAATAGACCATAACAGATGTTGATGAGTAGGATCTTGCAAACCAAGTTTGGTGTAGATAGACCATAACAGATGTTGATGAGTAGAATATTGCAAACCAAGTTTGGTGTAGATAGACCATAACATATGTTGATGAGTAGGCGACACGCGTTTGAAACGGATGGTATAACAGAAGGATAGGAGGATGGACGGACGGACGAACAACGCCATTTCTATATTTCTCCAGCTTTCGCGAAGGTTTTTCTTTATGTATGCATGTTTGTATGTATGCTTTATTTAAAAGCACAAACTATATTATTTTGGAAGTCCGTGCTCGGGCTCAAGACCGCGGATCACTAAGCCGTCCTCCTAACCACTACAACACGGCACCACCATGTTACACAATAAAACTTGAATATCCACAATTTTATATTATGATGGTAATAAATACATCTGAAGGGTTTCCGTCTCACATTTCATAAAATTTACTATTATGGTGTCCTCTCTCACGTACTAAATTACAGGCTCTGCCGTCATAAAAATTATCCTTTATTTAAATAAACCTGTATTCCTCGATGTAAGAAATTTAAGTTTGTAAACCAGAAATATACTAGTAAAAGGGAAGTCATTTTTTAATGTGTGCTGGTATGACGCAGTTATATTACATGTTTCTTTCTAACGATAAGCCGATTAACTGAAATCAATGGTTATTGCATGTTGTTCTTTCATGCTAAAATGCCTTTGTATTTTTAATGAGATGGAGCTACTGAGCACGCATCCAATATGTCCAAATAGAAAATGGTCGTTTGTATTGTCTGAGAATACGCTGTCGGTAGTTGTATCTCTTGAACTTGTTATCATTAACATACTCACAATGCACGTTATTGTTGTACTACATGTACGGGACACATAATGCGAATATAAGTATTGATTCGCATGTGTGATGTATATAAGTATTGATTCGCAGGTGTGCTGTATATAAGTATTGATTCGCGTGTGTGCTGTTTTAAACGCCGGTATCATGGGTATAGTGATCGGCAAATTTGCATTTACCGTGTAGTTTCCATTTATTATTACCGGCGTTTAAAGCCGCAGAAACACCGACAGTAAGCGAATTACTGTTTAATTAATAATTTATATAAAGCCGTGATTCATATTATGGGTATTTTAAATGCAATAGGAATATTTATGCAATAGGAACAGCACATGGGGAAAGTGTAATAAATCGGCTTTCATCTGATGTTAAAGCGGGCAGTTTATGCTATATAGGCTACCAGTAATTATTTTACTTTTTGCATAATATTTCTTCAAAATGATGACCGCGGCGTGGCCTAGCGGCAGAGCGTCCGCATCTGGAGGTCGTGGGTTCAATCTCCGGCCGGGTCAAAAGAAAAACTTCATACAAATGATAGTATAGTAGCTGCCTTGCTTGACATTCAGCATATACATGGTAGTTCTAGGACTGGTCGGCCAGGTTTCAGTATAATATGACTGGGTGGGGTATCCTGTCTTGTGTCTACGGCGTGGTAATCCAGTGTGGCAGCACTATAATGTTAAGCATTGGGCTCACTGCTACCAGAAGACACCGTCGTGATAAGATAGAAACATTGTTTAAAGCGACGTCCAAGCTCATACATATAGTTTGAACATATGTATTTAACATCGATTGCGAAACAAGTTCTTTCAACTTAGATTAATCACTATCGGTGGCTTCCTGGGTAGAACCAGCAATGTGGATTAATTATCTTGCTCAAGGATACATAATGTGGCCGCGGCGAGGATCGAACCCATGGCCGCTGGATCTGGAGTTAGGCGCTCTACCAGTGGACCACGCACTCCACTAGCTCATATACATATATACAGGATGTCCAATGTTATAACAGTTATGATAATGCTCTACAGTACGTTTGACATGAATGAATTTGTCTATAGTATACTATTATGGTCATTATATCTTTTATCTAAGCTGATTATAATCTTAAAGGGACACATGGCAATCTTGAGGTATTTATCAAGCATTAAAATTAGCCTCTAGGTGTATTAATCCAGTATAATTTTGACTTTAAATGTACTTGCATATACTTTAATAGCTATCCCGCCAACAACAGCCAAATTTTACACCGTTTCTAAACCTACTGACGACGAGGTATATCTATAAATTACATATTTTGACAATCCAAACTCTATAGACACAATATAAACGGCTTGAACCAGCCAGGCCAAACCCCAAAACTGGAGCGTCGAATTGAAGTTATCATCTCATAATTAATTTTAGGAATATTCAATCACGGGTATTTTAAGCATCCGTGAATAAATCTATATATTAATCGGTACATATTCATAATTATATGACCTGAATAGATTTTGATAAACGATTTTGTAGTGTAATTTTGCCGTTATTTGGCGGGTTCGTTTCTTTAAATACAATTTTGAGTATTCAACTTATCTTCGTTATTCTACCATACATTTATGTAGAAAAACTATTGGGACGCCGCGAGTTTTAAAAAAACAAGATGTCCGTGTGTCCCTTTAAAGTCGCAGACATGGTTAATGCTATGCAAATGTATTACGCATTTGTCAATATTGAGATAGAACATTTAGAATATTACAGAGCGCGAACTGATCTGATTAACTAACAAGATTACACTTGCAGTATATCGTTTGAATATTATCACTTGTTTAAAATATTTGTTTTGGTAATGTATTTCTTTAGGGTGCAAACTGAATGCATTTAGCAAAGAATAAGGCCTGTATTGCCTATCAATAATGCATGACTAAGTTTTGTACACAAACTATATTATCATACCGCCTCCGTTTTACACGGACTGTCGCAATCGAAAAATACTACGCAGGTTTACCTTTTTTGTACAAATATGTTACCTGAAGTGGTTCACATTCAACTAAAATTGAATTGCATTACCTGTGAACAAAAAATGCGTTTTTAATTACATAGTCTTACATATTCTAAAAAAGACAGGCTGTAAAAAAATAATATAAGAAATGTGAACATGTATGAATTCATTTGAAAAAGAAATGCATAAATTCCCACACCTTAACCAATACACTAGGTGGACAATACCGCGTCCTTTGTAATCGTTTTATTCTGAAAGGTAGAATTCATTAAAAAAAAAAAAAAAAAAAAAAAAAAAAAAAAAAAAAAAAAAAATCTAAATTGAATTGTTTAATTCGATATGTAGGAAGATTAAATTGAACAATTCATAAGTTAAGACATGCCGCGCATTCCACAATACCACTGAGCACTGCGTTCGTCTACATTTAGTGCATCATATGTTGGTCAGCTTATTTGGTATAATTCAATATTTTGAATCATATTTCACATGTGTGTTTAAAATGTCAATTGCGTATTGTTTGCTGATGCTGAGATTTAATATATATAACGATATAAATGCTTTAATTGAATACTTATTTATATAAATATACCGATATTTTAAATATTATATATAGTATTACTACACTCACGTAACACGGGAATTTCCGCTATATATTGTATGTGTAATATGCTGCTGTTAATCGAATGGTACATGGCTACGTTAGACCTTTCCTTTCGGAGTAAAAGACTAAAACAACACATAACACAGCTATTAGTATTCCTTCAAAGTTTCATTATTGACAGAGTACGCGTTTGGCTCAAGCATGTGAGCAAACTTAGGATGCACAATTTTGAAAAACCTTTACGTTAACTACAGTACTGAAATGGCTCAATTTTTCAGAGAGGAACTTCAACATTTATGAATTTCTTGATAACAAATGTGTACTGTGATTAAAACGTCTACAACATCTCTGTTGTGTCCTTTCTCTAACTAATTGCTACCCTTTTTTTTACAAAACATCTTGGGATTTCTTTGGGATAGTATGTGGAATTAAGTGTGGAGTATATACAAATATATAACGGAAATTCCCGTGTTGCGTTTTCATATCTCTTGAATGTATATATCATGAAAAATAAAACGCCCAAACCACTGAAAAATAATCATCCCCAAATAATTGAACTTTTTTGTCAACCCTCTATAAATCGCTTAAATTAATTTACTGAAATAATCAATTTCCACTTCATATAAGAAATGTCTTAAAAAATGTTTGGTCGATTACCCAAGGGTACGAGAAACATACTGACTGTTACTTTATATGATAATTGGAGATTTAATAGGTCAGAAGTGAAATAGTTAACGTACCTTAACACTACACCATGTAATATGTAGACGGACGTCAGAGCATCGTATATATCCAGAAAAAAAAAACACAACAAAAATACACAAGATATTCCAAAAGTTAAAATAATTACGTTTATTTTATTTTTTGACGTTTTCAGCAATATATGCAAATAAGTGTTTCCAAAGAAAATCTTCACATTTGTTTCCCCAGTCTATATAACTATTCGTAGCATTTAATGTCTTAAAACCTTTGTGTTGTTATTTGGAATGTGTACTTTTATTTATGCAAATAACACACAATTTAAGTTTAACGGTCACTGTTGTTTGGTTTAATCCGTAGACACGCTAACTCTGTCAGTTGTATGGCACATTACGCAGAACAACAATAAACAATAACAATACTGTAAAATATGTCCAAACAGGTCCGCTATTTAAGCATCAAAGCATACCGTACTTAAACAGCAAACAATGTATATCATAAAATAATACAATGGCACAATTTTATATCAAATTACCAAATCGGGTTTTTAAATTAAATGTAAAACATTATATCAAAACTCAACATGCTTAATCTAAATTATCATTTATTAATTTTGTGACGCATTATCGATTTAGTTAGTTAATTTACATTTTAATTAGAGTTTCTGTGAATACAATTTAAATTCAGTTGTGTTAAGTTGGTTGTGTGATCGTAGATCGTAGATCGACATTCAATATCGAGCTGGGTTTTCAATGTCGAGCTAGCTCTGATATCGATATTCGGTTAAACTTATAAGAAGGCATACTGAATACAGAGCTGGGTTTGCATTTCGAGCTGGCTCTGAGATCGATATTTTAAAACGTTTTAAACGTACACCAAGGCATTATGAATGCAGAGCTGGGTTTGAATACAGAGATGGTTCTGAGATCGATATTCGGTTAAACTTATAAGAAGGCATACTGAATACAGAGCTGTGTTTGAATTTCGAGCTGGCTCTGAGATCGATATTCGTTTTAAACGTACACCAAGGCATTATGAATGCAGCGCTGGGTTTGAATACAGAGATGGCTCTGAGATCGATATTCGGTTAAACTTATAAGAAGGCATACTGAATACAGAGCTGTGTTTGAATTTCGAGCTGGCTCTGAGATCGATATTCGTTTTAAACGTACACCAAGGCATTATGAATGCAGAGCTGGGTTTGAATACACTGATGGCTCTGAGATCGGTATTCGTTATAAACATACACAAAGTCATTTTGGATGCAGCGCTGTGTTTGAATACTGAGCTGGCTCTGAGATCGATATTCGTTTTAAACGTATAACAAGCCATTTTGAATATCGAGCTGCGTTTGAATTTCGAGCTTGCTCTGAGATCGATATTCGTTTTAAACGTATAACAAGGCATTTTGAATACAGAGCTGAGTTTGAATACAGAGCTGGCTCTGAGGTCGATATTCGTTATAAACATACCCCAAGTAATTTTGAATGCAGAGCTGGGTTGGAATACAGATCTGGCTCTGAGATCGATATTCGTTTTAAACGTGAACCAAGTCATTTTGAATATCGAGCTGTGCTTGAAGTTCGAGCTGGCTCTGAGATCGGTATTCGTTTTAAACGTATAACAAGCCATTTTGATCTCAGAGCCGGCTAGAAATTTAAACCAAGCTCGATATTCAAAATACGTTATTGTATGTTTAAAATAAATACCGATCTCAGAGCCAGCTCGAAATTCAAGGACAGCTCGATATTCAAAATGACTTTGTTCACGTTAAAAACGAATAGCCGGCTCGAAATTCAAACCCTGTTCTGCATTCAAAATGACTTTGTGTATATTTATAACGAATATCGACCTCTGAGCCATCTCTGTATTCAAACCCAGCTCTGCATTCATAATGCCTTGGTGTACGTTTAAAATACTGATCTTAATCTGGATCATCCGTGACGCTTGCTTGTTTTCAAGACAAACGTCTAGAACAGTTCCTCTAAAAAAAGTTTGAATGTTGCCGAGATTCTGGTATCGTTTCTGATTGACTCATACAGAAACACCTGCTATCCAAGATATACAGAAAGACGGTAAGAAAATAAATTTATGAAAAAAACAAAGAGGGAAACTTCATCTTTATATCGATGAACTACGGATGGTCAGAAATACTTAAATAAGAAAATAATAATTACTGTCACGTATTTCCGGTTTCTGCACAAAGGCCAAGACGTTTATATTTACAATCAAGCGGCGAAGATAATCAAGACTACACTGATCTATGCACTGAATACTCAATGACTTGACAAAAGACAGAGCAACAAAAGAATAAACCGTTAAGGGCACGATAATGCAATATTGAAGTCCAATATTGCACGTTATCTTCCTTTCCAGGATTTACTCAGATTTTGTTATAGGGTGTTGTTGAATCATCGCATACTCAAGCAGGCATGCAGCACAGTCAATGAGGAATGCGTAGTTGGGTCAACCACTAACATGCAGTGCGTTTCAAAATAAAATCTTTTGATCAATTGTCAAAACACGTTTGATAAAGACTGTATGAAAAATATCATAACCAAGGAACTTACGAAGCTTGTAAATAATGTCACCATAGAAGTCAGGTTGTGACAGGGAACTAATTTTATGTTTCAAAAGTAGATCAGGGATGAGCAAATGTCGAAATCGCGCCATGCTGGACAGAATCAGGAAGCGGAGGTTCCTCAAACCAGCTATGTTGCACTATTTCAAAGAACGGTCGACCTGACAGATTGATTGAAATTCTCTCTCCAAGGTTGAGTAATTAATCTCAAAGGTGCATTACTATAATAAATAATAGTAATAAATACTATAATAAATGATAGTAATAAACTGTTTTACAAATAAATACTATTACATTCATGTCCGGAGATTTCATTTCTTATTATTATTATGGAGAATACAATTCTCGTTAACGGAAATAAAATTCCCGATAACGATAATGCATTTAAATTTCGACACCGACAAAACTCAGTGGCACCACGGAGGATTGAACCCGGGGCTTCCGGTTACAAATCTGCCGCGCTACCGATTGCCGTTGATCCGAACAGGATATATCATTGGTTTATTATTATAATCGGGTATTGGTGTACTGTGATTAGTTGCTTCGTCATGACCTGAGGCTGGGTAGCCCAGTTGGTAGAGAGTTGGACCGAGGCAAAATCCGTAGGTTCGAATAACGGTCGAGTCACAGTTATGTTATGTTTTGTTATGTGTGACTTAAACTGAGTTCATATCCGATGATATGTCCATCTCCACATCGTCATAGGGCTGCAACTGTCTATTACGCCCATATGTGTACATCTGACCAATACGTTTATTTGGGTTGAAATCTTACAACACAATCTTTCCTATGTAAGTAGCGCGCCTACGTATCTTAACTTGCAATATACTGGGTTCGGAGATTTTACCCATAAGAAATTGTTGTGAAACTGAGCGTCTGCTGAGAGAAATATCGATAAAAATTTAAATAATTTTATATAAAATAGCAAGTCCCCACTAACCCCCACTCCACCTAGCACACACACGCAACACGTACACACCTGAATCCGCTCCTGGTTTTAAGCACATGCATAGGATGCTGACTCCGGAACGAGGCTGTAGAGAGCCGTTATTAATTTAAAAATAATGCAGTTTCCGATATCGGTATTAGAGAATCATTTTCGATATCGGATTTGTGTAGTTGATTTCCATTAACGAAAATAGGCATTTCCGATATCGATAATAGCTTTTTCCGATAAGGGCAATTGTAATTCCGATATTGGTGCATTTTCGATAACGGAAATTGTTTTTTCGATATCGTAAATACAGCATCACCGATATCGGAAATCAATTCCGTTAACGGGAATACAATTTCCGATATCGGAATTACAATTGCCGATATCGGAAATTGTTATTTCGATATCGTAAATACAGCATCACCGATATCGGAAATCGTAAATACAGCATCACCGATATCGGAATTACAATTGCCGATATCGGAAATACAATTACCGTTAACGGAAATTGTTATTCCGATATCGCAAATGACAAATAAAAAACCGCTTTGGCTTGCCATAGATTTGCAAATATAAAAACATGTTTAAGTTGTTTTTAAACCTTAATATTCGGTGATCTTTTCGTCAGCGTTTTTAGTATATTTATTAAAAAGTTGAATGAGAATTCACAACAGTTACTGTTAAAGGGACACATAGCAATCTTGATTTTTTTAAAAACTAGCGACGTCCCGTCAGTTTTTCAACATAAATTACATTTGTTCAATCATTAATGTTAATTATAAGAATTGTATTAGCCATTTGTTTTTGCATATTATTATTTTTTGACATTATTGCACTAATATTATATTAAAACTTGTAGTATAATAAGACGAAATAGTGAATATTTAAAATTTGATTTATTTAAATGTCACCTGGATAAAAGTAAAAATGATACTGGAAATATAAATCGAGACACCCATTTCAAATACCTCAAGATTGCCGTGTATCCCTTTAACAGTGGACTCCGTTGTTCCCCAAGATACGGTTAAATCACCAGTGCGAGACCATTCTCTCTGCAGATGACTGCCTCCTATATCAATTCATCCAGCACATCGGTAAAGACCACTTATTATTATATAACCTATAAATAGACGCGTTTTCATTGGCTAAAAAGTAATTTTTTAGAAAAAATATCTAGCGATATTGACCTGTTTTTTTGATATTGACCTGTTTTTTTGATATTGACCTGTTTTATATAATTGTTTTTTTGATATTGACCTGTTTTATATAATTGTAAATTGAGGGTTATATAATAAAACAGTTATGGACTTTTCAGCTGTTATACATGATGTTGATATGTACCAAAAAATCATTATTGACCTCGGCTATCGCCTCGGTCAATAATGATTTTTTTGGTGCATATCACATCATGTATAACAGCTGAAAAGTCCATAATTGTATAATATTGCACAAGAATTCCACGGAGTCACATGTCTCGCCAAACGGGACTTAAAAATAAACAGGTCAATGATGCTTAAATGAAAGTTTGTGTAAACAGTTTAGTAACTAAAAACAATGGAGTTCGCAGTTTGCTGAGATGACAATTAAGTACATTAGTTTAAAAACAAAATGCCATTCAATGAAAAAACAAGAAGGCCAGGATAATCTTTATATGAAGTGTAAAGTTTATTTCCCGAGACTGAGTGGTATTGTAAAATTTATGTTGTAACATTTGTATTTTCCTTTGTATAATACCATGTACCGTAATCGTATGTACAGCATGTTCAGCAAGCTTAAAAGACTATAAAACAAAACGAGCGTTGAATTAAGATAAACCAACTCATAATTCATTTTACGCAGATTCAATCGCATGTATTTTAAACACCCGTGAAAATCCTATACTTTTAATGGGCTCATATACATTATTATATAACCTGAACACCTGGATAGAGTTTTGATAAACGGTTTTGTAATGTAATTTTGCCGTTATTTGGCGGGTTAGTTTCTTCAGCTCTTCGATGTACGAACAACACCATCAACATATAAACATTTAAGCGTATTTATATGTATTATAATGAACACATTTAATAAAAAAAAGAATCCAATTGAAGTCATGCTAATAATACGAACGTCATCACATGACTGCTTCTAGCCATTGTCAATGAAATATTACAGTATTCGCAGCAACGGCTTTTGCTAGGCAACGGCTTAACACATTATACCGAGTTTCCGATTGTATAATCTATCAATGACTGAATGATCGATAAGCTTATTAATTAATATGTAAAACGTAGTCATAATTAAAGGGACACACGGCAGTCTTGATGAACGTATAGAGAACTACACTTGTATCTTTGTATTTCTTCAATGCTAGCTGCATATACATTTACTGATATCAAGGAATTAAACATTAGAATGTACGCGTTTGTCTGTAATGTTTAGAAAAGTGTTTACATTCATCTCATTATTTGGGAAAAAAACACATTATTTGTATTGAACTATTGTCGAAATTTAAATATATGTGCACACATCAATTCGTGAAGCAGAATTACGATAACGTCGTGTTTATCAGAATCAATATTTCCGTTTGTCCCTTTAATATGGTGCATGAATGTTCTAGATTTCTTCAAATTTGTATATTTGCACATATATTTATTATACATTGTAGATGCCAATATGTTTATACATAGAAAGAACAATAGCATTTAGAATAGCGTATTATTACAAAGTTTAAATGCTCCATTGTTCTTTCCTTGGGTATACAGTGTAAACTTTAAAGGGATGTATGACACTTTTCAAATATGCGTGCATAAAATTAAATAAAATGTAATACATTTAAAGTTTCAATATGCCAGAAACATCTGGAAATATGGCACTAATTAAATAAAATAAATAAATATATAGAACAAAAATAAACCTTTTCGCTCCATAACTTTAATATTTATAATAAAGTCCTCATGCAACTTGACCACAATGTTTATAGTCACACTGTCTCGGTCAGGCTCTATAACCGCGCTGATTGTACCAAGAAACACTGAGAGTTATGGGCCTTGATATTTTAAAAATAAAATTGGCGGTTTCCACCGACTAGAAACTGAAGTATTTATAATCCAGTCGTCATGAAACTAGGTCATACTATTAATGGTCGCAATGCCATGGTTAAGATAAATAACCAAATTAATTGTCACAGAATCACCGGAATTATAGCCCATGAATTTGTACTTTTTTTTATCAAATTGGATAACCAACCAGCCTGATAACTCAAAAACACTTGGAGTTATGACAATAAAATTGGTAATATAAATGAAAATTAACTCTAGTATATATAATGAAGTCCTCATAAAACTTGGTCACAATGTCTGCTTTAACTGTCCAGGGTGGCATATATGTTTTTACAAACATCTAGTGTTAATAATGATTTGTAAATGTGCAAGTTACGTATAACATCTAACAGGTCGCCGTGAGTTTTAAGAAACGAAGTAGAATCCCCCTTAGGGAACTGGAAACTGAATATCATGCATTTGACCCTTAACTCGCTAAGCACGGTTAAAATAACCTTTGCGTCCATTGCCAACCCAGATCAGCCTGCGAGTAACTCGCAGGCTGATCAGGGCATTACAATGTCCGGTTGCTGATCATTAATTTTCTCCCAAATGTCCCCGTTGACACATAAATGGAATGGTTACAATTCAAAGAAAGTACAGTCCATTATATATTTATTGCACCTCACACAAAATCCTAGGAATTTCATTGGATTAAAGCGGTCACATGGTGACCCTCTATTATTCTATAGTGGGTCAGTAGATTTCATAGAGGGTCACTAAAACAATATGGACTACACTTCCGATTCAAAGTTTAAATCATTTGCAAATAGTTCTTTAAGGCGTTAGTAACAAACTTAATAAGTAAATTTAATAATGTTTTTAAACTGTACCGGTCGTGACGTCAACGTCATGACGTCGAATTGCGCGAACGTCTTAAGGACTCACGACACTATTATCTCCCTTGAGTACTCCTGCCCTACAGATGATGGAGGTAGTCTAAAAACATAGTTCCCTTTTTCTGCTTTTTACAGGACTTTACATTGCAGACATGGATTTATCTTTACCAGATGCTTAATCTACAGCATTTTAGGAAGAGATCACAGAAAATTTCATGTTGATATCAGCTTTCTAGCTAATTCTGTCTCATTTTAGACATCATGGGTCGAATCACCACATGTTGTATTTTTGTCATATTATTACGCTGAATTTTGATAGGTGTCACACAAGCAAGAAATTAAAAAAAGTTCAATCTGGTAAATATTCGTTAAAAGTTAATAGCATGCAGATATTGGATCAAGGAAGAATTTAAGCCTAAAATTGTGCTTCAAAATCTTTTTTATCTCTATGCCATGAACACAAACCTTACAATGGGACCCTATGGAAAATTAATTGTGGTGTGAGACGTTAACAAAAACTGTGAATTTACCGGTGAGAATTGCAGTGATGCTGATTTTTCCAAGAAAAGCAGGTACATGACTCTGATTGGAACTTTTCTTGAGCAAATATTAATAATCAGTTATTTTAAACATTTCAGTATGGGCTGATAACCCAGATTCTCTGTTTTTTGATAAATATTTGATGATATTGTACTCTAAAGTAGATCAGTCATCTGTAAACAACAATTTAGGATGTATGCTTTGGGATTCTGCTTATGGAAGCAAACAGAAGGATGCAGGAAGTCTTATGGAAGGCAGGCAATGGATTACATATCCGGATGGTCATGTTGGATCTATTCATGCCCATAGACTCATGTATATTTGCACCACAAGGCAATATTTGCCTCGTATTCCTGGTGTTATAGATGTTTCACATTTGTGCCATAACTCACTATGCATTCGTTATTGCCATCTTTCTTTGGAACCACCAGCCATTAATTCTTGTCGAAAGAAATGTAAGAAAAATTCAAACTTGCCCTGGGCATGCACATTACAGAGACTGTATATTTTGAGGTGATTTTTGATAATTATTTTTTACCCCACCCACTCATGTTAACATGTAAAAAAATAATTGTCCCCACAAATTAGATTACATGCTTATTAAGACAGGAAAGTATCATTTAATATTATATATGGTACTTATCGCATGCTTATTTATTTATTTGTCCTGGTTACGAATGTCTGATCTTACCCTTAGTGACGCGAACCTTACGTGTCTAGCATGCCTTTTTTGTAGGTATCGGCTTGATGGATTTCATCATATTTGTTGAAATTTGCCACCCTTCTCATGAATCTGTCGCGTTTAAATTTGGGAGTTGATTGACGCTCTTTATGGTAATCGTCTCTGTCTTGTATATTTTTCAGGACCTTGACTGTTTTCGTGTTGTTGGGAATTGGAACCCCTAACACTGTCATCTTCTCCAAGTTCGCATTTGCTCTACCCTCGTTTACACGAAGACCTGCACTAAACTTGCGTGCCTTAGCATTTCTTGGGTAAGTAGTGTCTTTAGGATTTGATACATTGCATGCTCTGTTTATGCTTTCAATTTTGTTGGTGCTGCTTTTGAAGCGAGTCTTGGATAAGCTGTCTGGTCCTAACCGTAGTCCCATTATTGCATTCTTGACTAGCAGGCGGTCATTATTGTTCATTGCAAAACATTTAGCATTGCCCGGAATGAAATCCATCTTCCAGTTAAAAGGCGGCTTTCCAGAGCATACAAATGATTGTCTTGAGCAGGTTGTTCCACAACAACCTGAGTAGCCAGGTTGTTCCACAACAACCTGAGTAACTATCTTAAATTGATTGCGTGATGCCAGGTGAGTATTTGTTCATTTTCTCTAAGTCTCCATCACATGCAGAATGCAGACTTGAAAATTCTAAATTAACTCGGTGGGACATATCACGCGCAAAGCGACTCTGTAGGTAAGTTCGGTGTTTCTTTGTAGTACCCATGAACATTTCTTCGCTAAAAGATGTGGATTTCAGTCGGTTGAGGAGGAAACACATGTGTGTGTATGATGTCATAATTCCGCCAAACCTTTTATTGTCAATTTTAAGCATGTCATTATATTTGGCGTACTTTTTTTACAGAAGATCATACAGTCCTAACTTATTGTTATGCATACTTTTGTATATCATTTGTTAGCCTTGTTTTGTGTTTTCTTTGTAGAAACTGATGGGAGAACAGGATGGAAGATTAATTTTGCATAAAAAAAATATATATATAAAAAAAAGGCTGTTTATATGTATTCACAGCTTTGGAAATTGAATTTTGATCGATAACCACCAATACTATCATTTCCCTGCAAATTTATTCATTTTTGTCAAAAATGAATATGCTTAGCATCTTATTTTCAGACAATGTTGCACTTGTTCTTGTATCTGTGAAAGTTTTAGACAAGTAAGGACAAAACTGACCAAGTTATTAAGAAATCCCTTCAGTGTATGTATAGGTATTTTAAGGTATCTTCATATTGCAGGAATAAACTGAATTTTACAGGATACCACGTTTCACTAAAAATTGAATATTTTCAGAACCAAAACAAGTATAAATATAATTTTAGCTTTATTTTACAGCTATTGGATTGTCATTCAATCACACGTATCAATGAAGAGAGACTTATTTGAAAAAATGCAAAAATTTAGGCGAAGGATCGATAATTTTGTCAGAAAATCAGATTTCGAGGGTGACCCTTATTTTGATTTAATCATTTTCAGCATTTTTCTCAATAATTTTTTTTTTTAACCCATTTTCATGCTATTTTCATACAAAGAGAAACCTTTTCATGTATTTCTGAGAGTTTCAGACATATATGAGCACAAATAACCAAGAAAATGCAAAATCCCTACCATCACTGCAGATTTTCAGTTTTCAAAATATTAAAGGTACTCTGCCTAAATTTTGACCGTTACCCTGGGTCACTAAAATTTGAATAATTTTAGAACCATTGAAAATGGAATCAAACGTTTTGCATTGTTTAGCTTGAAATTGATTTCTATACAATTTGTATTATTATTGAAGTGCTGATTTGAAAAAAAAATCTCCTTAATGACGTTGACGCTCCATTAAATGGGTTAAATATCGGCGTTTGCCTTAAAAGAGGTGCTCGATCCAATAAATCAGTTATTGGGTTTGTTGCTGACCCCCTACAGAAATATGTGGGGTCAGTCAGATGTATAGGGGGACTCGGTTATTACTGACCCCACATATTTCTGTAGGAGGTCAGTAACAAACCCAATAACTAATAATGTAGGTGGGTTAAGGGTTGAATTGACTGCGGATCGAGAACCTGATATTCGCCATCAGTAATTATCTTTAACTTCAACATTGTCATTATTTATTTATTCCCATTGTCCATTTCAACCCGATGTTACACAATCTGTTAATGGGTTCTACATCTATTATTTCAACTGATTAACTAATAAATATTTGTTCAACTCGAAACAGTCTGTGAAATGAAGTTGAGGTTGATTAACCACTTACGTTCCCAAAGGACGAACGTTTGAAATTCTGGCGTTTTATCAGAATATCTTCAAGATCAAGTGCACACATACAATTAATGATTGCAATAAAATGTTACGCAAATAAATACAAATACTTAATTAGTATTGCATTGCCCGTCCGTATATATTTCAATACGTATTACATGAAGATAAAATCGAACATAATTCGGTTACCATGCATGTCAGCAGTTTCACAATTTAAATCAATGTGATCTTTTGAAACAAGCATATATTACTGATAGGGTATGTTAAAGATATTTTTTGTTTGTTTAATCGACTGATTTTCTCGTAAGCATGTTATGTATATGTATTTAACAGAGTTTTGACTCTATATTACACATATTTAAGTGTTTTCTACTTTAACGAATATTAGTACAACTCCCTGACTTAAATACAAGAAAGTGTAAAGTAAACACAATTAAGGTGTGAAGCCCTGATAAATACTTTTTTTAATTTCGTTTAAGTTGTTACAGACGATAAGGTAAGTTAGGTGAAATAGAGTTTTTCTTGTTAAATCACTCTCCGAATATAAAGATACGTTGCAAATATGTAGAAAAGATTTTAATAATGAACAAACAAACACACTGGAAACATACAGGCATAAGAATGTAAATTATCAAAATAAATCTTTGTCTGCCGCCTTTCGAACACTATTTTAAAACTGTCAATAATCCTGGTATTTTTCCTTGGTCGTGGTCAGGAGGACATTATTCCTCCAGATACATAAAATAACACAGATATATTACAGAGGAATTGCATTACTGAGGGAATTACAATATTTAGTATACGTGGTAAACTATTTTCGAGACTATTAGGTAATATTTTAGTTATTGGACTGCACATTTAATATATATATATATATATATATATATGCAGCGACGCAAATGCTTATATTATAGTGTTGTTTATTTCCCCAGATTTATTTGTAGATAATTTTATCAAAGGTAAATATATTAATACTATTGTTTAGTTCAACGTGTAAAAACAAATACGTGTAGCTGTAGCACGCCAATTACGAATACTCGATAATTCCGAATTATCGACACGCCATTTGCGAATTCGTAAATGGCCCCTCCAATTACGAATAATTTTCAAATAACGTCTTTCTCGGGTTGTAAGTGTTAAATTTATAAAAAATAACGGTATTCAAACTAAGTACCATGAATATTTATATATTAGACCGGAAAAACACAACAAAACGGGAGAAATGTGCCAGTTTAGTATCCTGCGGTTTTTGCATAATTTCTTTGTTTTGTTTTTTCCTCGTGGTTATATTATGTCATAATGATCGATATATTATGATTATTTAAACTCTTTATTTACCATATCATTTGTTTAAATAAAAAAAGTAATATATGTAGTCTTATGTGTTTGCATTACATGCTGTTTATAAGCCGCTTAAAATATCAACAGGGAAATCTCAAATTTACGTTCTCCGTGATATTTTCTAAACAGGGACAAGATGTCGCATCAAGTTCGTCAACCTCATAAACAGAATAAATATATAAGTACCTAATGTTATGAAAAAGAATGAATGGATTATGTTTGTTCAATTCTTAATCAGAGAAGTAATACCACACACCGTATCTAAAAGTCAAATTGATATCAAATTGCACTTATTCCACATCACCGTCACCGGAGGCCAGAACTTATCATGGCCAACCAGTGATCGTAGGAACACCCTAGACAGCAATATACTGTGTAACTATAATATAGTTTTAACCTTTTAACTTATAAATACTCAAGACTACTGTTTTTGTCTGGGCATGAACAGATATATTATGTTTATTGAAACCAACCTATGCTTTTGCTCGAAAACATAGTATAAATGCCATAAATATAAGTTAGTTGATCATTATCCTAGTTTCTCGAAGGTTATGTTCGATAACTATTTTCGCTTGGTTTATCGAAACTTATAAAAACTATACTTTCGCTTGAAAACCTAGGTTACCCGTCTCTATAATTTCCACGTAATTCCGAATTAAGTCTGCGGAATAAATTCAGAATTCCAATCTTTGGAGTAATGGACAGAAGTTTTACTAGAAAATAAGTCGGACTTCGAAAATAAATAATAAAGAATTTCCACGAATAAATTCATTTTTGACTTTCCGATAAAGTCTTCGGCTTTCCGATATCTTTGGAAAAAAATTGTCCAAAAATGTGTTTCTTCGGAAAATATTTGGACATCGGCAATAGTTCGGCTAAAACTCAGACAAAAGCATTTTCTCTGGAAAACATTTGGACGTCTGGTATTTCCTTTGGAAAATATTCGGACATCGGCATTTCCTTCTGGAAACATTCGGACATCGGTATTGTTTTTTGAAAATATTTGGACATCGGCATTTCTTCGTAACTTGAATATTGCAATTCTGTTGCGGAAATTATTCCAATTGATGCTAGATTTCCAGAATAATTTGAAATTTCAGATAATCTGATTTTCTTCGGTAAAAAGTTCGCTTTCAAATTTATGCAGAAGAATTATCTGATTAATAGAAAATAGAAAAGCAAATATGCAACCATGCAACCTTTTTCTGCTAAATAATACAACGGGACACGAAAGGACGGGACGCGAAATAAATTAGTGGAGTGTAACCTTATAAGGTATTAAAATTCATAGTGTGTAACCTTATGAAGTGTTCATTATGTATGTTCAAATCATAAAAAATATGAACAAATAATTAAAAAACTTAGTAAAATCGTGTGTAAAAATGAGTGGAGTGTAATCGTATGAAGTTTGTATAATTAGTGGAATGTAACCTTATGTGGTTCTCATGATGTATTTTCACAAAATACCAAAAAGGAAAAGCAATATGCAACCATGCAACCATTATTTTATTAAATAATGCAATGGGAAGCAATGCGAAACAACGTAAATTCGTGGAGTGTAACCTTATGAGGTCTTAAAATTTGTAGTGTATAACTTTATCAGGTTATTATTACGTATTTTCACATCATAAAAAAATAAGAAAAAAAATATGCAACCATTATCTGTTAAATAACGGGACAAATAATTAAAAACTAAGTGCAATCTTATGTAAAAAATAGTGGTGTGTAACCTTATGAAGTCTTGTAATTAGTGGAATGTCACCGTATGTGGTTTTCAAAATGTTTTTTCACATCATATATGTAACAAAAATGAAAAGCAAATATGCAACCATGTAACTATTATGTGTTAAATAATAAAAGGTGGCGCGATGCGCCATAAATTAGTGGAATGTAACCTTATGAGGTCTTAAAATTAGTAGTGTGTGACTTTATGAAGATTTCATTATGTATTTCAAATCATAAAAAAAGAAAAAGAAAATATGAAACCATTATCTGTTAAATAACAGGAGAAATAATTAAAAACAGTGGAATCATATGTAAAAATTAGTGGAGTGTTACCTTATGAAATCTGTATAATTAGTAGAATGTAACCTTATGTGGTTCTCATAATGTATTTTCACAAAATACCAAAAAGGGAAAGCAAATATGCAACCATGCAACCACTATTTGTTAAATAATGCAACGGGAAGCGACGTGACACAACGTAAATTAGTGGTGTTTAACCTTATGAGGTCTTACAATTAGTAGTGCATAACTTTATGAGGTTATTGTTACATATTTTTCGCATCATAAAAGATGAAAAAGAACATATGCAACCACTATCTGTTAAATAACAGGACAAATAATTAAAAACTTTGCGGCCCGCCCGTGCATGAAAATTGCCCGGAGGGGCACCTGGGGTCTTCCTCCACCAATGGAAGCTGGAAAGTCGCCATATGATCTTAGCTGTTGGTGCGACTATAAAATCCAATTCAATCAATTAAAAACTTTGCGAAATCTTGTGTAAAAGTTAGTGGAGTGTAACCTTATGAAGCCTGTATAATTAGTGGAATGTAACCTTATGTGGGTTTCATAACGTATTTTCACATCATACCAAAAATTAGAAGCAAATATGCAACCATGTCACTATTATCTGTTAAATAATAAAACGCGACGCGACAAAATGATTCCTATATAGTCCCCGCTTCGACCCACTTCTTCGAAGCGGAGGTATAATAATACTTACTTTAATGGTATCCTCCATGAATAACGTACATTTATATCCTTGTTTTATAAGTTAATGTATCACTCCCAAATAAATACGACAGAACTTTTTGTATAAACACACTGCGTTTGTGTTTGAATATAGAAGCACCAGTTTCATTGGCTAATGAGTCACATAACTGTAACACAGCCAGCCTATAAAGTCTTAATTTGTGATCAGAATAAGATATTAGCATATGGATATCATAAATTCATTAGTATGAGTGTTGGATGTCTGTATGAATTAGCTAATCTCAAGTATTCATGATCAATGGGTTAAAAGTGTAAAAAGTGGAGCGCTGTGGTCTAATGGTATACAGTTGGACCCATGATCGCGAAGTCATGGGTTCGATCCCCACCATTGCGTCATATGCGTTGTTTCTCTGAGCAAGACACTTAAACTGCAATTGCTTAGTACTGGTTCTACCCAGGAAGACAGTGATTCAAATAAGGTTCATAGAGCTTCCGTTAAATCCATGTAAAATAAATTTAAGTTTAAAACAAAAATGAATCATGAATATAATTTATTATTCTATACCTAATTTATACATCCAATCGTAGACGCTCTTTCGAGTCATGTGACCGTACAATATATTTCCGTATCGGGACGCACGCGCGTACAAAATATCCCGTATTTTGTTCGTATTGTACGCTTCACAGGTTCCATGTTAAACCTATGATAAAGACCGAAACGCGTGAAAAGGTCCGAATAAAAATCAGAACCGACAGGCTTCTGTCATTACCTAACCATAAATTGTTGTCAAGTAATGAAAACCTATCTATTGCACATATTTTTATTTAATTTTCCTTTATAACAAAAAAAAAACACAAAAAACTAGCATAATATATCATTGTTTGAAACTGACCTTCGGTAGTATTTAATCACTGTTGACAACGGAGAAATGGGCATTCTTTCAAGCAAATAAAGCTTGAGAGTAAGCCATGTCGAACACAATATATAAAATACATAGACCTACATGCAATTGTGCTTTCGATGTTCATAGCGACTTGCTTGAAAGCATGAAACAAACGAAAGTTATATCCGAATTATAAATGATTGGTTAAAATAAAGGTATAGAATAAAAAGGTTACTTAACATGGTTCTGTACAATACGGGATATATTTGGACTCGTACACAGCTGGAAAAAATCATATTGGACTCGCCTAACGGCTCGTCCAATATGACTTTTCCAGCTGTGTACTCGTCCAAATATATCTCCGTATTGTACAGAACCATGTTAAATAACCTATAAGTACTATCTGGGAGTAAGATTTTTTAAATGCTTACTGCAAATAAGCACTTACAATATATTCAATTATTTTAGACGGACATGAACTAATTAAAAACAATTGTAGTGCTTATTTGCATATAGCATAGTCAGGGTTTTTATATTATAGTACATTATAGTATTAAAAACCGTTATAGTGTAGAATTTCTATGTATTAAAAAGAAAATATCCAACTATCACAAAAAAAATTGACCGTCATATATGGCCTAAAATGTGCTACAAATTACGTAAAACAATTTATTTTATGCTTAACAGTGAAATAGTGGGGGGGTTTTATCAATCATTGTCAAAAACAATTTTTTTTAATTTGTCTAGAAAATAACAGTTTAATATTTATCATTTGACTGTACCTAGTCTAACTAAGAAAATGAGTTATAGATTTTAAAACTCAGGTCAAGTATTTCAGAATTGTTGTCATTTAGTGAAAAATGTCAGATGGTCATTTTTGCAAAACTACCAGTTGCTATAAAAGTTATATCATTGGACTGGAAATAACTTAACTAAAAAAATGAGTCGTAGATTCGCATTCGAGAAAATATATAGTTTTCTCACTTCTCGATGAAATAAAATCTATTTTGTTAGAGTAGAGCACACATTGCATAACAATTTCTAAGTTAAAATTACCTAGAGCACACACTGCATAACAATTTCTAAGTTAAAATTACCTGTCACGAATCAGAGTCAATTTCACATTAAATAAAATGTTAAAATTCATATTGATGTATACGCATTACGAAATACATCGATGTCACTGCAAATGTTTCATTCAAAAAAAATAATTGTGCTAAAAAATTACCAGTGCTAAAAAATTAAAAGTTCTTCATGTTCTTTTCAGAATCAAAAAATGACTATGGCACATTGAAACACATTCCGAATGAAAATTATTGTAATGTCCGCGGAAAATATTGCGAAGTCCTACAGATATTGCGAAAAAATATGTGTATTTCCAAATTCGGAATTTTTTTCCGAACATTTCATGCGATTTTCGATATATTTCCACAGATATCTTCGAAATTCCGATTCTGACATCGGAAATTCTACAGGCGGGTAATGGCCATAAACATAGGTTAATTGATTGATTATCCTAGTTTTCCACCATTACGTTTGATAACTAGCTAAACTAACCTATGCTTTCACTCGGTTTATCGAAACTAACCTACATTTTTGCTCGAAAACATAGTAATGGCCATAAACATAGGTAAATTGATCGCTTATCCTGTTTTTTTACCATTTAACTTAGATAACTGGATTTATCAAAACTAACGTATACTTTTGCTCAAAAACAGAATAACGACCACAAACATTGCTCGGGATGTTTTTATATCTATAATTACCACATTCAAATGGGACAGAGGACAATTTTTGAAGTTTTTATTAAGAATTAATAACGCACCTCAGTTTAGTAATCCAGTATTATTTTGAGTTTAAACCTGCTTGCATATATCTAAATCTAGGTAAAAACACTTGGGATTTGTAAATTTTTTCTTTGTTATTTTACCATAGGATTAAATATATTATTGGTTCAATATGATCAACATCTATTAAAATGCCGAAACAATTTGCTTTGAACTATTGAAATATTGATAATGATTTGCAAATATGCAAGTCAAGTTGAAAAACTAAAGGGATGCCGTAATTTAAACAAAATAAAGATTTATTTAACATTCAAACACTGTAACACAAAATGCAATCATGTGTGCCTAGCCTTTGAACTTGCCAAGATATTAACTGCTGGGGATTAACAAACAAGACAATTTATAATATAAATTGACAGGGTTATTTATTTTATCTATAAAATTGTAATTTGCATTGCAATATGGATATGATATTGCAGATGTGTATCTCAACTTGATAACTACTGCTGTGCACAGAGTCGAAGCAAGATACAAGTTAAATGAATTGAATTGGGGTTTTAAGGCACACCAACATATGAAAAGGTTATATGGCGCCTAACAGGCATGAACATGCCAGGCTCATCTTCCATGTACATCGAGATAAAATATGGAAAATGGGCCTAGAACCTTCTCACCCTGAACTGCATAGTTGCTACAAATTCTATCGTAGAAACTCCATTTATGCTGGAGCCATGTTTATTGTTTTTCTGTCACTGCTCTTTTGATGCGAGTAAGATAGCACCTGAAACAATGCAGGGATCATGATGAAGACCTTTAATGAACATGAACAAAAAATGATAAAATAAAATGAAAATGAACATGAATATGGGGGGATTCTACCCCTCTGCCTACCCCTCCAAAGGGATCTGCAGTGGCCCTCTTCTTTGCCTCGTGCCTCGTGACCAAACGGAGGCCCCCGGGAACCACACGGGGCCCAAGTTAAATGAGCTAGTCAAAATAAATACCTTTATATATATATATATATATGTTCTAGAACAATGAATCAAAAACAGTTCAGGAACTGTTCTTAATGTTCTAGAACTGTTCATGAACTGTTCTTGAGTATAAGAACAGATTTTCGCAGGGGTATGGTTGGACGCACTCTACTTTTCTAAGCTATTAAGTTGTGTGTACGTGGGTATTCGGTTCTCCATATTTATCGGCGATTATATCATAGGTTATTAGATTTGTATGGCTAAATATTACTTGGAACGAGTTGTTTTGGAAAAGGACGACGAGTCCTGCGCCAAAACAACGAGTTCCAAGTAATATTTAGCCATACAAATTCAATAACCTTTTTATTGCATACTTTCATATTGTTTTCGATCAATGTTAATTGTATGACTATTACTTTTCGTTGTATTTGTGTTATTTTTATAGCTTTTGATGGAATTCCCATCTTGTCATTCAGTTTCATTTTGTGTGGATGATTAGTTTGCGCGAAAACGACGTCGGATGACGTCATTAAAAACATCAAGCGATTTTCTAAAGTTTGTTTACCATTTGATAACGTTAAAAACAGTGGGTGAGTGACCATTTCAATTATTTTATCAATTTCTGCCATAAAACATGTAAAAGGTTGAAAAAAAAACACGTATTTTTTTGTTGACACCATACCAAGGATTCCGTTATTTTTATTTGAAAGTAGTTCCTTATTTCTATTTCGCGGCTCTTAGCAAGCACGAGCAAAAGTTCCGGTGCAATATCAATGTGTGCAATATCGTAGAATATTGCACACGTAGCTCAATGCAAACTAAACGGGACAATATGAAACTAAGTATACAATAAATATATATATGCGTCTTATCTGGAGCACTGTATGAGCAACCACTCTTCCGGGGAATGTTTACGGACGTGAATCAAGCTGACACAGAAGCAACGAGTATTGGCTGCACATTGTTCTGCTTGCACACAGGACCGACACATCCCCTCCGAAGGCTGGCATACTTTCACACCGAAGGCTGGCATACTTTCAGAGTACCTTGCTCAAGTAAGATACTACCACACACACTGACATGATACAAAGACCCTGTTAGAGATTGCTTATCTGGAAGGAAAGCATCAAAGGTTTCGGGGGCATATAGTAATCGTACCGTCCGTCCGTCATTCCGCAGTTCGTGTCCGGACTGTAACTTCAGAACCCCCTGCATGGATTTTTAATTAACTTGGCACAAGTGATCACCATAACAAGATGATGTGTCGCGCGCAAAACCCAGATCCGTACATCAAAGGTCAAGGTCACACTTTAAGTTCATAGGTCAAACACAGGTAGGCAATTTCGTGTCCGGACCGTAACATCACAACCCCTGCAGGAATTTTTAATTAACTTGGCACAAGTGATCACCATAACAAGCAATCTGTCATGCGCAAAACCCAGGTCCGTACCTCAAGGTCAAGGTCACACTTGAACTTCATAGGTCAAAAACAGGTACGCAATTTCGTGTCCGGACCGTAACGTCACAACCCCTGCAGGGATTTTTAAATAACTTGGTACAAGTGATCACCATTATAACAAGACAATGTGTCGCGCGCAAAACCCAGGTCGGTACCTCAAAGGTCAAGGTCACACTTGAAGTTATTAGGTCAAAAACAGGTACGCAATTTCGTATCCGGACCGTTATGTCACAACCCCTGCAGGGATTTTTAAATAACTTGGCACAAGTGATCACTTGGAGGTCAAAAGTCAAATTGTGTCCAGTCATTCATGGACGGATTTTCAAATAACTTGGCACAAATGCTCACCACAACCAAACAATGTGTCGCGCACAAAATCCAGGTCCGTGGCTCCAAGGTCAAGGTCATACTTAGAGGTCAAATGTGACTTTGGGGGTATTTCTCACTAACAGTGCTATTTCTTGTTTACTAATATTTCTGCACCGATATCCACAGACATATTAATAAATTTGTTATTAGGTCTGTGCAATATCAGACTAATATCGCCATGTTTTGTTGTTGCATAGACTGCTTAACTGCACATATTTTGTGTTGACGCCACATTTGTGTAATGTAGCCTCATTTGTATACCTTTACCCACTAGAATATGCAGGGTTCAAATTTAAAACTTATTTACTTGCTAAATTTGCAGATTGCAAGTAGGAAACATTAGTACTTGATAAATTGTTCAAGTAATAAAAGAAAACTACCTTACTAGGTCTCAGTCTACATGTATTCACTGAACATATTTATCTAACATGGTTATAAATAGGTGGATATAAGTAAGTATAATTATACATTATTACATTCCTGCATCTAGCTGAATGTGAAATTGTCATTATTTACAGGTATAGCAATCCTTTTAAAATGAAACAAGGTTTCAAATTATATTAATGCAAGTACCTTAATTAAAATAGCAAGTAGAAAACCTTTGCACCTGTTTTTTTATAGCAAGTGGCTAAAAATGTAAGTCAGAATATGCCAGGCGCGCAGCGTGCAATACTCATTTACTCACGTGAGTAAACTTTTCAAACGAAGGCTCAAAAAATAAAAAATCGAAATACACAATAAAAAGATGAGCCTAAAATGCACCAGAAGTCATGTACAGCGTAATGAGTACACAAATATTTATTTGACATAGTGTGTGCAGTTTAATTTTATTCAGTTATTTTGTTAGAGTAATTCTCTTAGTTGAAACGCTTCCGAGTGCTTCGTCAACTGTATCAGTTTATGTGTTAATGAGCAAATTCTGCCTTTAAATTTGATCACTGATATGTGTTTTATCATTTCTGAGAATTTAATTTATCATGTTTCTAGTCATTGAATTAACAATGTTTTTTCTTTGTATGGTGTTTTACGTCCTTTTCAACGAATTAACAATGAACTTGGACTGTAATAAAGTCCTGAATAAAAGTAAAGATTGTGCACATTATCGAGAATACTACTATAAAACATGTTTACAATTTTGACTTGTAAGTGGAAATCCAAGCATCACAACATTTGATTTTGAAATGCCCACTTCACTTTGTTGCGGACATTAAAAGGTTGCACATTTCAAATTAAATCAATTTTGTGCATAGGTGCATGTACAGCAGTAATTGAGTTTAGGGTTATATTACTACAGGCACACATTTTATACCCGTTCCAGTTCTTAGAAAAGGGTTTAAAAAATCACGGAGCCAGTGTGCTTGCCAACTAATTTTTGTGTCCTCGATAGATCAGATTTTCTTGCATACCGGACAAGGATATCCGTCATTTTACAGAGGCTAGATATTTCCATCTCACCCTAGGGTCGAGATAAAATTCATGCGTGCCAACATCTGGTATACCGAAAAACATGCAAAACGATAGTAGCTGGCGGCGTCAATGCACAACATGTACCTGATTTGCAAGAAAAAGAATCTATCATGTGTATTCAGTTCAAATAGGGAATTCCAACCCTCGGTATAAGTGTTTTAAGCCTCAGTTCCGATAAAAACACGTATACCGAGGGTGGGAATTCCCTATCTTCATCGGATACCCATGAAAGATTCTTATAATAAAGCAATACTAGCAGGGTTGTCTCTAATAGCCCGTAACCGGCTATATTCGCCGTCTGTTTTGAATGTGGAGCTGGCGGTAAACAATTTTTATTTATATTTTTTTTAATCAGTATAAAATATTTTGAAATTATTTCATCATCTGAAAGAATCATGAAATAACTAAAACTCCTGACCTTAATTAGCACCAAAAACATGAGATTGCATGAGACCTCATGCTTATTCGCGGGGAAGAATGCACGTCTATAAACGTCTAGACACTTTTTTATATACGCGGTCTAGGTTGCATCTATAAAAGTCTGTATGTAAAAAAAGCACACAAAGACGGCAACCATTTCACAACACAGTTAATTTTACATAGCTCTGCATGTGTAGCAGGACCCCTCTGGACCGGACTGTAGAACTTGATGAATTTTCTTAAACATGTTAAAAATATTTTCTTTGTGAAACTTGATGTCTGTTGCACGAAAAATAATGAACGAGACAGATTTGTTCACCCACAGACATTTTTGTTATTAGGTCTGTGGTTCACCACAAGTTATATTTGGGGGATTATACGCCACGGGATATCTTTTAGAAAGTTTCACACACTGGCAGTGATTCCAATGAATAAATAAAAATTCAGAGACAAATTTCAATCGGATGCCATGATCAGGTTATTATGTCAGAACAGACTTCAGTACAGTACATGTACTGGTATGGTAAATGGCAAGATCGATGAATAACAAATCCTTTACCAAACGTTCCGAACGATAGCATGATACAAATATAGTGACAGTGTGATAAACGACAATATTATGTTATTTTTCCTTTTTAGCGAGCATCATATGCAGCAATATGGAACATCAGATAAAAAAAAGCAAATTTATAAGATATTTACTACAGGTGCCCCACCCACCAACTCGGCAAAGCCAACTGCCTCGCATTTAATTTCATCACACCTTCATAACCTGGAAGTATTCTAAACATATAAATCAACATAAAACAAGTCGTTGTACCACACATATTCAATGGACAGTTACCATCTTCCTACCATTGGTCGTCTTATGATGATTTGCTACACCCATCCGAGTCTGCTACTCAAAACGACATTTTGTGAAGGCTGCTTCACTGCGCATGTCCCTTCTCTTTGTAGCGTTGACGATTCTTTTCTCCAAGTACCCTAACCTAAGTCTATTTACAGTTTCTGGTAATACCATTCTATAAATCTTATTATTGAATTAATAATAAAGGAAAGATTGCAACGGCCTCAATACTATTAAACAGGGTTAAAAAGATCGTTCTAATTACATGGACTTTTCAGATCCTACAGTATTCTGAAATCCGAACATCACGATTTGTGATTTTTAACATACTCTGTTTATTCCAGAAGCTTTTTATTTATAAAACCAAACATGTTTGAACTAAAATTACGAAAACAAGCATTTGTATGTGTTTTTATTTGATAAAATACAATAAATAAGAATATTCGTAAATGGCCCCTCCGTTTCGGAATTCGTAATTGGTTGGTTCTTCGCAAACGGCGTATAACATAGATACCCACAGAGACGTTTGACATTGACATGCAATGGTTACTGCATACGGCGTCCAGGTCAATTGTCGATAGTAACATTTATAAACAGCTACGGGTAAGTCCAGACTCTATTGTGCCCATCGCGTCAGGTATACCCTGACGTGTTCGTTGGCGGACGGACTATAAACCTTAGAATTACACACACACACACACAAACAGCTACGGGTATCTTTCTCACGGAAATTGGTTCTATATCTTTGGCATCAAGGTGTCTAACAAATGACACTTCAGACTGCCTTTTAGTATAAATACTGCCTTAATTGTGTATTATATATATTATATAACTTTCCGACTGTGAAGCCAGGAAGGTCTCATTATGAAAATGTAGTATAAGGATACGTAATTTGTCAGTGTTCAAATACATACAACTAATATTGTTTGCCGGTATATACAAGTTTACTGTTTATAGAAATGTACAATATAATTTGATGTATATAGTGAAATGCAATAAAATCATATAATAATGAATCTAGGGCTGGAAATCATTTTAACATCTAAGGCTGTGACATAAAATCTACAATGGAAAATTAGTTCATCATCATTCAAACATATAGAGAAATAACCATAGTAACACATTAGTTCAACATGGAAACGCTCAACATAGTTAAATCGCGGAAATACAAAACAAAATATAAGTTACATCGTCATCGTCATCGTAATGCAAAAAGGAATAACAGTTAAAACATCAACATCGTCGCGAAAACAACAATAGGTCAAAACAACATCGTCGCAAGAACAACCAACCCCTAAAGGTAAGGTGACGTCGAAGAAACTTTCTGTCTTTAAACGTTGGTGACGTCGAGGAAAAATCCTCTCTTTGAACTGAACTGAATGTTGTTTAACGGCTCATCAACACAGTATAGGTTATTTAGAGCCGCCCCAGAGAGAGGGGAAGGATACATAGGAATCCGGGAACCTGCCCTACTCTTATTATCGAATAGATTCCTATGGTTCTTTACGTGCTCGGAGGATAGACCGATACACGGGACCGCCCGGTTTACGTCCCCATCCGATGGACGAGGCTAAGGGAAAGTGTCTTGCCCAAGAACACACCGACGGAACTCAGTGGCACCACGGAGGATTGAACTTATATTGCTAATTTTAAATGATTTTATATACAATATATTTTTTACCGTTATATGTTTAATTTGGAGGTATTATAAAGGACTTTCGACAAAACGTCGTGTTTAATTCGCATTTAATCCGTTACTAATTTTTTCTTGAGTGAAACTGGCGCTGTATGCATGTACTTGCTTAAATATCCGTCATATATGACGCTATGGATATCTTGATTATGAATTAAGAATATTATGAATGTATTAACCAATGAGTGTTTGTCGGATTTGTAGTATTGTTGTGTATATGGATGTTTGCGTGTGTGCGCATAAGTATGAATGTTTGTATATGTATTTATAACTGTTATTGCATTATTGTTCGAAGGCCACATTGAAAATAAGTGTTTGTATTTTATATGCACAACTTAATGTGTTTTAACCTTCGTTAAATAAAGAAATTATTATTATTATTACTTTCCAATCATTTAATTATCATTATCATTTAATCACAGGCCAGTGTAGCACTTCTCGTCGACTGAGGTGCTCATAATGATTATTGAGCAAGTCAAAACTACGCAATAGTTAGATTGTTATAAGAACGATAACTGCATGGTCATAACTATTTCCATTTTTGGGCTATGAAGATTTTATGTCTGCCAAAACATTAAAAGAATGAGAAAAAATGTTCGGTCATTCCCTTAACAGGGACTCGCTGTAATTACATGCGTATATTGAATTTGTTTTAAAACTTGCGGCGCAATGTTAAAATTTCTACATAGTTTTTATATTTACAAATCATTACTATGCTATTCAAAGCAAAAATCGCTTTTTACAAGTTACCCATTGGTGATGACATTTCAACAATAGTATATATTAAACTTATTGTATATTTAAAAAAATCGATGTATTATCATTTAAATTAACATATGATTAACACAAAAAATGTACACATGAAAAATGTACAATTAAAAAATATAATGATAGAAGACTGGGAATGTTTAACTAAATACAAATTGCACATGTATCTGATATATCATACAGAATGTATCCAAACAATGATACCACTGTCAACACTACCGATGCTAATCTTTACTCTGTGTGTTATACCGGACGTATACCTGATGAACGAATATATTAGTCTAACATAAACAATAACAGTCTATGTTTTACATGTAAAGCAATAATATTGTATCCAATTACTGAACGGTTGTGTTACCGCTGTTAAATAACCTAGATACACAGCTAATGTTTAAACGTCTCCATGGCCGAATGGTTCAGGGCCCGTATTCATAAAACAACTTAAGTGGAAAATATTACTTAAGTCAACATTTTATATGTTTTGCATATTTTTAAATCTCCTTATTAACCTCCCAGGAACACAACAAACCATCTATTTTAAAATAAATATTAACTGTAGATTTTATTTATCCATAACATTATTAGCAATATTAAGAAAACGTCTTCAAGTAAATCGATAGAAAATGGTGTTTAAAAAAATTGATAAAATTTGACTTAAGATATTGCTAAGACGCTTTATGAACGTTGAGTTTTAAACTTTCGCCTCACTGCTGCGGGTTCGAATCCCACTGAGAGCTCGACTTGTAAGTAAGGAAGTGGCGATTCTGACGGATGGCGGGAGATGAACAGTACTGGTTCTACACAGGAAATGTGAGTGATTTGCCTCCACCACAAAAAATCGACCGTCATATATAACCTTGGATGTGTTGAAAATGACGTAAAACACCATACAAACAAACAAATAAACATCTAATGTTTAATATGCACTTAACTTTAAGTTGATAATCCGGATGTATGGAACGACACCAGTACGACCGTGTTTGTTCTTTTCTACGAGAGTAAGCGCCGTGGTGTAATGGTTAGCGTGGCGGCTTAGTAACCCAGGGATCGCGCATTCAATCGCAGCCAGGACAAAATTTGGGTTGTTTGTTTGTTTGTATAGTGTTTACGTCATTTTCAACACATGGCAGGTTATATACGACGGTCGATTTTTTTGTGGTGGAGGCAGATCACCCACTTTTCTTGCGTAGAAACGGTTCTGTACACCTCACGCCATCCGTAAGAAACGACACTTCCTCACTTACAAGTCGAGCTCCCAGTGGGATTGCGTTAATTATCGAAATATTTAACAAGTATTTCCTACCTTACCAGTCCTTCGGATGAGACTTTAAACCGAGGTCGGCTAACTTAATGCCCAGTGCATGACAGCCGTGGATCAATATACGCACGTTTTCGGTTATATTGGGACAGCAACCTCAGACGGAGATAAGCTTGAATAACATGTAAGAAGTTACACATTCTTGAAACTTACCTTATCACTTTCCCATGAAAACACCCATTAAACTATCTGCATCTTTTCGATTTATTTCCCTCCAATTAACGAATAATTGCACATTTTGTGTAATCTTCTAACATATTCACAATCACTTATTTTTCACAAGGTTTTAATGTCTTTATTAACTTGTTTTTTTTTATATTAGATATATACGAATAATAACAATACTAATAGCTTGTTTTCCTGATTTGATATATAGTCACAACATCAATACATTTATGTTTAAGGTTAATTGTTGTTCAATGTAATCCGAGACAGTCTACGTGATGACCGACACAATGTCTGGATAAATTGATAGCGTACGTACATTATACCCCGGAACAATAGCAAGGTAAACAATAACAATAAACGAATAGACCCGTTATTAAAGCATCAACTATGGCGATTGATATTTGCCATCTTGTCGTTTCGTTTATTCGCCCGGTGTTTTGACTATATTTGTCGCCGTTACGTCTATTCCGATGCGAAATAACGAAATTACGAGGTGACATATATCAGCCACCATAATCGAAGCCTGATCGGATATGAAACAAACACATTCATATCAAATCACAAAATCCGGGTTTAAAATTGATATATTATGTGACCGTTTTACCTAAAACACAGACCTAGTATCTTGGTTTCATAATTACCGATTATATTAGTTTGCGTTCACAATTTGAAAAGATACATATCATATTTTATCATTAGTTAACTAGTTCAAACGCTCACCCTCCATTTACATCTAGATAAACTTATGCAGAATGAGACTAGAACTCAATATATTGAAACACATGTCCGATCAACAGATAAACGACTCTTTTAATTAAGTGTAAGACAGACCATCAGCCCTTGTCACTTTCATTTGTGAGTCAGGATCAAATAAAAATATCAGACCAACTATTCATCGGATTAGCTCATCGCATTTCCCCCTTTAAAACCATTCTCTGAGTATTTATAACACTCCTCCGATCATTGTTTTAATAAAATGTTGTTTTTATTCAATCCATTTTAGATGCAATAAATATATAATGCTTTTTAAAATATTTTCCAGTTATACTTTGCAATGAAGTGCGATGTTACGGTTGTGAATATTATAGTCTAAAGTGTTAACTTTATCGCTGTCTACACTGTATACTTTTTTCACTCAATCTTGTCGTCTACACAGTTTCTACAACAAAACACAATCTACACGGTCATTCATGCATTTTATTTTCGCAAACGAAAATACCTCCATTTACGGACTTTGCTGGGGGCATGATGCGGCTCCTTTCATTCTTATGGATATATATCAAATAGGATACCCCAAATTGGTCACAGATTGTCATAGAAACGAACTTGGCTCACTTCCCGCTTCAAAATTCAAAACTGTTTACTCTGGACGCCGATTACTGGCTACAAATGTTTAGAATGGGCATGGTTTTAATAGATAGATAGATATATAGATAGATACTTTATTGACTTAAACTTTTACAGTTTCTCATCATTACATACATAATTTGTAATACATAATTATAATCACATGACAGGTTACACATACTTCTACACACTCACTTATAGTTCAATTTTAAATACTCCTTAATTAATCATAGATCATATAAATCACACATTTTAATCAATAATCCAAGGATATCAAAAAACAAAAGGAATTATATATAAAATAACAATTTATGTGAGGATGTACTTGAATATATTTTAAGAAATAATATTTGGAATAGAACATCTGACAGTAAACGCCTCTGACAAATATTTACTTAAATTAAAAAGTTTTTTCTTCTTTGAAGATTGTAGAAGTGTTATAAATTTAAACATATTTGGCCTTTGTATGTAATATTTTCTGATATATTTCTTTCTAATATCATTATAAGCTGTACAAATTAAAACAAAGTGAAATTCGTCTTCAATATCAGTTGAATTACATATTTGACAAACTCTTTCATTTCTTTCAATCCTCTGTCTTGCATAACGACCTGTCTCAATTCTTAAGCTATGTGAAGATAAACGTAATTTAGTAAAAACACTTCGTAATCTTTTTGTACATAAAATATTCAGATAGTTTTCATATCCAAAATTATCTTTAACATGTCTATACAAACTTGATAATACTCTATTTTCTTGTAGATCAGTGTTCCATTTTTGAATAAAACAATCCACCAACCTCTGTTTAAAGCTAGATATAAAATGTTGATGGTTCACCCTTAAAGGATCATCCCATATATACATAAAGCCATACGTATTAAGCAGAGATTTTACATTGGATAACCAATTGTTTAAACCACTTTCACAATCAGATAATGAAGATTTATAAATAGATGATAAAATTATATTTTCTGTTTTAACTAATTTCAACCAATATCTAACTATTCTAGTATATCTTGTGATAAATAAAGGATAACGCGCCAATTCACCGTAAACACCAGCATTACTCGTGGTCAGTTTTACTCCTAGAATGTGTTTACAAAACTTGAGATGAATTCTCTCTATCTCTTTCGATTTTATGAAACCCCAGACTTCACAGCCGTAATTGAGTATTGATGAGACGAAAGCATCAAATAATTGAAGGGATGTTTTAGGTTTTAGTTCAGTTTTTCTTATGTTTGCAGTTAAAAGATTCATAGCTTTTAATGCTTTGCCGCACATAGCCTGTTGATTTAACGTATACGACCCTGTGTAGTTAAATACAACTCCAAGATAATTAAAATCATCTGAAACCTCTAATAATGCTCCGTTAAAAGAAAAGTTTTCATCAACGGTTACTCTACCTCTTTTACGAAAAACTATAACCTTTGTTTTTTCAGTATTTACTTCCAGACCCCAAGTTTCACAATATTCATATAGACGATTTAAGCTCATTTGCAGATCTTGCGGAGTATTACCTATTAACACCATATCATCAGCAAAAAGCAGTAAAATTAAAGAAATGTCATCTAATGATAAACCACTCTCTATTCTATTTTGCAAATATAACTCTAAATCTTCAATAAACAGTGCAAACATGATCGGAGACATTATCTCCCCTTGCTTCAAACCGACTGAAATCTCGAAAAAATCCGAGAAAGAACCGCAGTATTTTATGCCTGATTTGACAGTGTTATACATAGAACGAATTATTCTTAGCATTTTCCCGTTAATACCAAATTTATATAACTTTAACCACATTGCATTTCTATAGATAGAATCAAACGCTTTTTTAAGGTCTATAAAAGCACAATAAAGCCGTTTTTTATTGTTTAGAATTTTTTCGATTATACTATGAAGTGCGAAAATTGCATCTACCGTTGATCTGCCTTTCATAAAGCCAAATTGTGCGTCCGATACAGTATTATTAATCTCACACCATTTATTAATCCGGGTGTTCAAAATACTTGTAAAAAGTTTTCCCATACAACTTACTAGAGTTATTCCCCTGTAGTTACTAACCATGTCTTTATCACCTCGGTTGTGCAAGGGGATTATAAAACCTTCAGTCCATTCATCCGGAAAATATCCTGAATCAAATATTACGTTAAAAATGTCAGTTATATGTCCAGATAAAATATCGCAAGTTGAGATAAAGTATTCATTTAAAATATTATCTCCAGAAACTTTATTTTTGTTTAAGGCACGAATTGCAGATTCAACTTCGCTTACAGTAATCTGTTTATCGAGTTCTTCAAATATTGCATCGCCATCATTAAAATTATGATTATTATTAAACTCTTCAGCTTCTTCAGAAACCGACACTTTTATATCCTTAAACATATTTATAAAGTATGAACTAAATTCATTCATGGAAATATCAGGATTGTTGCGTTTTCTTTTAATAAATAGTTTCCAAAACTCACGTGGTTTAGAATGGCGCATTTTTTCTAATTCTTTCATTTGTTTAAATTTGTACGATCGTTTCTTTTTCTGAATTAATTTCTTGTAAATCAATTTAGTATTAGCCAGTAACACCCTATTTTCGCCCGACTTGTTTCTGTTAAAGTTGAATAATGCCTCTTTGTAACGTGTTTTAGCAAGAACACATTCATCATCGAACCATTTATTAGTATCGCTGTTGTTTAATCATCGACTACCCGTTTTACTATTTAATTGACTAGTATTTACAGATATCCATAATTGAATTAAAGATATCTATAATTCGAATATAAGATATCTATAAATCGATTTATAGATATCTAAAAATGAATAACGGATATCTATAATTCAATTGAATATAGATATTATCTTATATTAGATTTTAAGATATCAATAATTCAATTTAATATCTACAAATCGGTTTATAGATATCTATAATTCAATATAAGATATCTTTAAATCGCTTAGAATTATAGATATCTTTATATCAGTTTATAGCCAGTAAATATTTCCAGGGGACCAGTTGAATGGGCATTGAATGCATTACATTATAGATATCATTGATTCAACGGCATTTATGGATGTCCATACTTCATTTAAAGATATCTATACATCTATTTATCGATATCTTAAATTGAATTATAGAATGCTTATATAAATGCTCGTCAATTAATGATATCTTAATATGATTTATGGATATCTATAATTCGAATAGAAGATATCTATAAATCGATTAAGATATCTTTAATTCAAGTATGAATATCTATATATAGTGAATAAATAATTAAACTGCGCCCATACATGTCTGTTAGATTAAGCGACCGAAATAACCAAATTATTACAAAGGAAGCGGTTCATACCAGTTATTTATTATTCATCATTCGTTCTATGTTCATACAACTCGCTAGGGTATATGTCTAAGTCTCATTCAACAGTTAGCTCCCATTGTTGTTTATTTTGTGACAAAAATAAATGATCTTCGTTTGGATCTGACAGGATACATTCCAAAACATATGTAAAATGTTCGAATTCAGCATGTTTTTTTTACAGAGTATGGATATTGGTCGTGCCCATAGCTTTTACTGGACATTTCGAGCAAGGACATTCAGTTTTACATACAAAGTGATTTCTACTTTTCAGGATATTTAACAGTGTAACAGCGTATCTATCCCGTATTTTGTTTATTTAACATCTGTAAAAACGGTAATCTTTCGGTTGAAACGACACATGGCAATCTTTTTTTTTTTTAAAAACTCACGGCGTCCCGCTAGTTTTTCTGCATAATTTGCATTTGTTCAATCATTAATATTAATTTTAAGAATTGTATTCAGCAATTTGTTTCTGCATATTATTAATTTTTGATATTATTGCACCAGTAATATATTAAAATGTATAATAAGACGAAATAATGAATACTTAAAATCTGATTTATTTAAATGTAATCAGGGTAAAAGTAAAACTGATACTGCTTATATAAACCGAACACCCATTTCAAACACTTCAAGATTGCCGTGTGTCCCTTTAAATTCAAAATTAGGATTGTTGTTGAAGCAAGACTCTTTGTCTCGCAGATCGGAGTTGGTTGTAATATGCAATTAACATTATGAAGATGTATGAGATATTTATCTATTTAAAACTCGGCCTATCCGAGTCTGCATTTTACATAATATTATTGACAACATAGATATACCAACACAAATAAGGATTTATATTTACAGCGGAATAGTGCTGCTTCTCCCGTGTTGTCATGTATCTCCGGTGGCGTAGAGTCTCTCCGGTGGTGTATAATCTCTCCGGTGGTGTAGAGTCTCTCCGGTGGTGAGAGTAAGTGAATTTCCAATGTTGTAGTATGTAACTCCAGTGGTGTAGTGTATCTCCAGTGGTGTAATGTATCTCACATGTTGTAGTGTATTTCGAGTGGCGTAGTGTATCTTCAGTAGTCTGGTGTATCTCCAGTGGTGTAGTGTATCTCAGGTGGTGTAGTGCATATCTAGTAGTGTACGGTGGTGTAGTGTATCTCCGGTAGCGTGTAGTGTGTATTTCCAGTTGTGTAGTGTATCTCAGGTGGTGTAGTGTATCTCCAATGGTATACGGTGGTGTAGTGTATCTCCGGTGGTGTAGTGTATCTCCAGTGGTGTTGTGTATCTCCGGTGGTGTAGTGTATCTCCGGTGGAGTAGTCTATCTCCATTAGTGGTGTGTATCTTCGGTGGTGTAGTGTATCTCCGGTGGTGTTGTGTATATCCGGTGGTGTAGTATATCTCCGGTGTGTTGAATATCTCCGTTGGTGTATTGTATCTCCGGTGGTGTAGTGTATCTCCGGTGGTGTAGTGTAACTCCGGTGATATGTAATGTATCTCCGGTGGTGTAGTTTATATCCGGTGGTGTAGTATATCTCCAGTGATGTGTAGTGTATCTCCGGTTGTCCTGTGTAAATCCAGTGGTGTGTAATGTATCTACAGTGGTGTAGTGTATCTCCAGTGGTTTAGTGTATCTTCAGTGGTGTAGGGTATCTCCGGTGGTGTGTTATGTATCTCCGGTGGTCTAGTGTATCTCCAGTGGTGTGTAGTGAATCTCCAGTGGTATAGTGTATCTCCGGTGGTGTGTAGTGTATATCCAGTGGTGTGTAGTGTATCTCCGGTGGTATAGTATATCTCCAATGGTGTGTAGAGTATCTCCAGTGGTGTAGTGTATCTCCGGTGGTGTAGTGTATCTCCAGTGGTATAGTGTATATTCAGTGGTTTAGTGTATCTCCGGTGGTGTAGTGTATCTCCAGTGGTGTAGTGTATATCAGCTGGTGTTGTGTAGCTCCAGTTATGTAATATATCTCCAGGTGTGTAGTGTTCGTATAAAATATTTATTGGGCGGGCCTCATATTCCGATACAAAATTGAAAACACAAACTTTTCTCATGCAATTGTATGTCTAACAGTGATTTACAGATATCTGTACACATCATTTCCAATTAAACACCATGTATTATAATACTTTGACTTGTATGTACCAATCAATTCTAACTATCAATATTACGTGGATAACTTAATCAACTGGCAAGCATCAATACAAACGCCGTTTGATCTTCATTCTAAATGAGGGGTTTAGAGTCTGTTTGTCACAAGCGTGTCAAATCTAAACTACCACTATCTTAGAAATGTCCAGCAGTTTCTGGGTGTCTGAGCCAAGTGGGTTGATAGCGTTTAGTGTGCCAGTTCAAGGAAAGCAATATTAAAACACTTACTCGGATTGCTGACAAACCAAACTACTCTTAGGTGAAATATCGAATGGAATTGCCTAATAAACGACCGAGTGTCTTTTGTGATATATAATCGTTGCTAGCATGTTGTATTCATATCAGTTGCTGATCTAGATAAAGTGATAAGCGGTCCTGGAAATTCGATATTTTTTTATATTGCAATTGCAATTTTAAGGGCTGGGGAATCGAAGAAAAACATAACGACAAAAAACATACACAAAAACACACACACAAAAACAACAACAACAACAACAACAGTGAACTGGAATAAGCGCGTGTTTTATTTGTGCATTTTTGTCCGGTTTTCATTTGATATTCTAAAGACCCGGACACCACTAATCAAAACTGCTTGATCCACTCTCAGAACCACGTATGTCGCCTGTTAAAGATGAAATTTGTCCTAAATCAACAAATCCGTTGTTGATATGTTTTTAATTATTAAATATCTCTGTCATTTGTATTGTTGTTACGTGTCTGTCGTCATCAGGTAGGTGTATGGACATTTTAATAAAAAACAAATATAAAGAAATAACACTTATAGGAACTGCTATAATACTATTACATTGACTGTGACCTTGACGTTTATGTTTTAGCGTGATCACGTGACTATTGTCATGTTAAACGTTTGACGAGTAAGTATACAAAACACAAAATTTAAAGTGTACCTGATCAAGAAATGTCATATCAAAGTCTAAAGTGTACCTGACCAAGAAATGTCATATCAAAGTCTAAAGTGTACCTGACCAAGAAATGTCATATCAAAGTCTAAAGTGTACATGATCAAGAAATGTCATATCTGTCTAAAGTGTACCTGACCAAGAAATGTCATATCTGTCTAAAGTGTACCTGGCCAAGAAATGTCATATCAAAGTCTAAAGTGTACCTCACCAAGAAATGTCATATCAAAGTCTAAAGTGTACCTGACCAAGAAATGTCATATCAAAGTTCATTTTAAGGAGTGGACCTGTCATACCTTCATGATTCTTGAATAATTGAAATACAGCACTTATATTTATATTTAAAGGGACACACGGCAATCTTGATGTTTTTATCAAGCAATAATATTAGCGTCTCTACTTAATTTATCAAGGAACATTATGACTTTAAACAGGCTTGCATATCATTAAAGAAAATGCTGTGTTTTCAATTTCCATGTTAAATGTTGAAATATATTATTGGTGCAGTATTATCAAAAGTCAGTAATATACAAAAACAATTTGGTTTATACTATTCTTATAATTATTATTAGCTCTACTGGCCAAGGGTCAGCAGAGCTTATGGGATGGTGTGTTGTCTGTCGTCCGTCGTCTGTCTGTCTGTCTGTCGTCTGTCGTCCGTTAACTTTTCTTCAAACGACTTCTTCTCAGAAACCGCTTGGTTAATTTTGACCAAACTTCACATGGATGATCCTTAGATGGATGCTTTTTAGATTTGTTAAAATTAGGTCATCGCTACATCCAAGATGGCTGCCATTACCATATATAATCGAAACCTTAAAAAATCTTCTTCTCCAGAACCGCTGGACAGATTTCAACAGTTTTTCTTTTAAAATGATCGCTAACGCCTAGACTATCAAGTTTGTTCAAATAAAGTCCCCGGGGTCAAAAATGGCCGTGCCCCGGGGGGTCCAAAGTTTGTATATTGAGGTTTTGCATGTTTTTCATATAGACATATAGGAAAAAACATTAAAAAATCTTCTTCTCTGAAACCACAAGGCACAGAGCTCTCATGTATTACATGTAGCATCAGCTTATGGTCCTCTACTAAGATTGTTCAAATGGTGACCCTGGGGTCAAATTTGTCCCCGCCCCGGGGATCACAGTTTTACATAGACTTATATAGGATTTTTTTTAAAAAAATCTTCTTCTCAGAAACTAAAACAGCCAGAGTTTTCATATTTTGCATTTACTATAAGCTTATGGTCCTTTACCAATTTTGTTCAAATGGTGACCCTCGGGTCACATTTAGCCCCGCCCCAAGGGTCACGTTTTACATAGACATGTATAGGGAAAAACTTGAAAAATCTTCTTCTCTGAAACTGCAAGAGCCAGAGGTTTAATATTTTGCATTTGCTATAAGCTTGTGGTCCTCTACCAAGTTTGTTGAAAAGGTGACCCAGGGGTCACATTTGGCCCCACCCCGGGGGTCACAGTTTTACATAGGCTTGTATAGGGAAAAACTGAAAAAAATCTTCTTCTCTGGAACCACATGGCACAGAGCTCTCATGTATTACATGTAGCATCAGCTTATGGTCCTCTACTAAGTTTGTTCAAATGGTGACTCTGGGGTCAAATTTGTCCCCGCCCCGAGGGTCACAGTTTTACATAGACTTATATAGGATTTTTTTTTTAAAAATCTTCTTCTCGGAAACTACAAGAGCCAGAGGTTTGATATTTTACATTTATTATAAGCTTATGGTCCTTTACCAATTTTGTTTAAATAGTGACCCTTGGGTCACATTTGGCCCCGCCCCAAGGGTCACATGTTTTACATAGACATGTATAGGGAAAAACTTAAAAAAAATTCTTCTCTGAAACTGCAGGAGTCAGAGGTTTAATATTTTGCTGTTGCTATAAGCTAACGGTCCTTTACCAATTTTGTTCAAATGGTGACTCTGGAGTCACATCTGGCCCGCCCCGGGGGTCACAGTTTTGTCAATGAAAGCTCGGTCTAGTTCGAAAACCAGCCAGATCGGACCAGTAACAGCGGAGTTATGAGTTATTACATGTAGCATCAGCTTATGGTCCTCTACTTAGTTTGTCAAATGGTGACCCTGGGGTCAAATTTGTCCCAGCCCCGGGGGTCACAGTTTTACATAGACTTATATAGGATTTTTAAAAAAAAAAAAATCTTCTCGGAAACTACAACAGCCAGAGGTTTGATATTTTGCATTTACTATAAGCTTATGGTCCTTTACCAAGTTTGTTCAAATGGTGACCCTCGGGTCACATTTGGCCCCGCCCCGAGGGTCACATGTTTTACATAGACATGTATAGGGAAAAACTTTAAAAAAATCTTCTTCTCTGAAACTGCAAGAGCCAGAGGTTTAATATTTTGCATTTGCTATAAGCTTGTGGTCCTCTACCAAGTGTGTTCAAATGGTGACCCAGGGGTCACATTTGGCCCCACCCCGGGGGTCACAGTTTTACATAGGCTTGTATAGGGAAAAACTGAAAAAAAAATCTTCTCAGGAACCACATGGCACAGAGCTCTCATGTATCACATGTAGCATCAGCTTATGGGCCTCTACTAAGTTTGTTCAAATGGTGACCCTGGGGTCACATTTGGCCCCACCCCAAGGGTCACATGTTTTACATAGACATGTATAGGAAAAAACTTAAAAAATCTTCTTTTCTGAAACTGCAAGAGCCAGAGGTTTAATATTTTGCTGTTGCTATAAGCTTATGGTAATTTACCAAGTTTGTTCAAATGGTGATCCTGGGGTCACATTTGGCCCCGGCCCAAGGGTCACATGTTTTACATAGACATGTATAGGGAAAAACTTAAAAAATCTTCTTCTCTGAAACTGCAAGAGCCAGAGGTTTAATATTTTGCTGTTGCTATAAGCTTATGGTCCTTTACCAAGTTTGTTCAAATGGTGACCCTGGGGTCACATTTGACCCCGCCCCAAGGGTCATTTCTTTTACATAGACATGTATAGGGAAAAACTGAAAAAATCTTCTTCTCTGAAACTGCAAGAGCCAGAGGTTTAATATTTTGCATTTGCTATAAGCTTATGGTCTTCTACCAAGTTTGTTCAAATGGTGACCCGTCGGTCACATTTGGCCCCACCCTGGGAGTTTGGTCACATTTGGCCCCACCGTGGGGGTCATAGTTTTACTTAGGTTTGTATAGGGAAAAACTGAAAAACATCTTCTTCTCTGGAACCACATGGCACAGAGCTCTCTTGTATTACATGTACCATCAGCTTAAGGTCCTCTACCAAGTTTGTTCAAATGGTGACCCTGGTGTCAAATTTGGACGCGCCCCGGGGGTAACAATTTTTTTAAAAAAAAAATTAAATTTTTTTCTTTTTGATTTTTTTTTTTTTTTTTAATTACATTTTTTTTTTGTTTTTTTTTTGTTTTTTTAATTGTTTAAATTTTTTTTTTTTGTTTCTATTTTTTTTTAAATTTTTTTTTGTGATAGATTTGAATTTTTTTTTTGAATTTTTAAAAAAAATAATTTCATTATCTTTTTAATTACTTGACACTTACTTTAAAATTTCTTGTCTGCGCTACTCATCTTAAATGCCTTGTTGAATTTCGACGAAACTTGGCAGGAAGCATCGGTAAGATGTCCAGTTGTGCATATCATGCTTTTGTTCCAGTTCGCTGATTTTTGACTGAGTTTTATTTTAAATTTCTTGTCGGCGCTACTCCTCTTAAACGGCTTGTTGGATTTCTACGAAATTTGGCAGGAAGCCTTCGTATGATGTCTAGTTGTGCAAAGCGCAGTATATCAATGAAATCTTGGACAATTTCGAAAACCAGCTAGATCTTGTTAGTAATAACAGAGTTATGGCCCTTGATTTGTTGAAAAATGCTATAAACATATTTTCCTTTGTTAAATCTATAGGAGAAGAGAGCTATATCTAGCTATATCTATCTAAATCTATAAGAGCTGTTTTAGCCAGTAGAGCGTCCACAGGCCCTCTTGGGCCTCTTGTTAATTATTGAAATAATGCATGTTATTTAGAAAAACTAACGGGACGCCGCGAGTTTTCAAAAAATCAAGATTGCCATGTGTCCCTTTAATATGTACGTGTTTTTTTTCATTTGAAGCATCCGTTGCTTTAAACAGTTCTTGTATTCTAGCCCAAATGAACCAAAAACGAATTGAATGTTGTTTAACGGCTCATCAACACAGTATATGTTATTTAGAGCCGCCCCAGAGACAGGGTTTACGTCCGTATTTGACGGACGAGGCTAAGGGAAATTGTCTTTCCCAAGAACATCAGTGGCACCACGGAGGACAAAAAAACGAATCACACCTATTGATACACCGAACTGAACTGACCAATCCATTTGTTTCAGAAAACATCGGACAATCCATCCAGATACAATGTCAAATGCATTTGTATATTAATTACTAGTACTCGTTTCAGAGTGCTCGTTAATTAAAAATACTACATTAAATGCATAGTAGTTCTCAAAGTTTACATACATTAACATATAGAGGATATTTGTTGGTTTGGAGGAATATAGGATTCATTTTCATCGAGAAGTGAGAAAACATATTTTAACGAGTGCTTTCACGACAAACCAACTAATATTCTATTTATTATATTCTTTTTATCATGCAACACTACCAAACTGTTTCAAACAGAAAATACGTTTCGTTCCGACAGTTCTCCTTTAACGTATTAGCGAATAAATATAGTAACGCCAGCGCGTGAGGCGATTTACATATGTTTAGTGCGCATAGAATGTAGTTCTAAACTTTGACATGAATTATGATTGTTATAAGCAAATGTAGAAAAAAGTAGTTCCATTTTTTCCGGCTGTGAGAATATAAGTGAGAATATAAGTGAGAATATTCTCACTGTGAAAATATAAACAATGAGAATATAAGGTTTATTCTAACCATACAAACCACTATTTCACTGGGAAGTACATAATTATAATACTATATATATATAATAAATGATTCATTTTTGTCGCCCTGTTATTGTTAACAAAATTGCAATTTATTATTATTTAACATGTGGGTATTAATAATAGGAACTTATATTTTTAAACCGTAAATGTATGGTATGGCTGCCATTTTGAATTGCCTGCAAAAAAAGACATCAAAGACATCAGTAACATTACACGTAGATACGTCGAACCTTATTCTCACATACACACTGTACGTATATTTCTTACTCTTGTCCCTGTTAATTTGACGAGACATCCGTTTTATAAGACTTATCTCTAGTTTAATTAAAGGTGAGATATTTCAAAAGATGTTATTCCAGCGTATTGAATGAAAAATCTTCGAGAAATCCGAGAGAACGGTTAATTAAAACTACACCTTTACATGACAGACTCCGGCGCTGAATGAACATTTATAGAACACATTTACGTAGATAAGCAAACATCCGATTGATGTCTTTCTGAATATCATTGGTTTTATATGTTAAAGGTGGCAATAAGAAGATGTTATATAAACACGTTTAAACTGATTTATATGTATTCAAAAGTAGACGTAAAAGTCGAATATGAAATGTAGCTTTTACAGAACACAGTCAACCAAAAACACGCATACAAAACAAACGAAAATTACAAGACAAAGCGAAGTACGCGACACCAGAAACATAAAAGGGCACACAATAGGGCTACAGCAAGTGGCGGTGGAGGCGGGGTTGTGGGGAGGGGTTAAAGCATGTTACATAATCTCAAGCTTAAACACTACATGCCAGATTTAGTTTAATAATATTTTATTGCAGATATGTTATAATTCATCAATTCAACATCACAATATTCATAGCAACATATGCTACATACCAGATGAAACGACATTGTCCGTTTATCACGAGAAATCGGATAATCCATATTCACCTCACGCCACCTAATGCCAATAATGTCTGTGGCCAAAGAAAGGCACCATTTACATAACACATACAAGATAATTATATGACCACATGAGCAACACAGTGGGAATGTTTGTGGTTATATGATATTGACAATTTAAGTAAAGATGATAACTAAATCTGCAAACTAGCAATAGTAATTAGCATGTTTAATGACCAATTTACAATTCGCAGTTCGCCACAGCCAACGAACAATTATAATGTTCCCGACGGTTTTTAATATTAAATTTTAAAGCTTATACAAAATGATGTTTGTTTATGTCTACCAATGCACTGTTCAACAGCTAAGACATTGTTGTTGTAATATTGCCATGGGGAAAATTTGCTAACTTGTTATATGTCGAAATTTTAGTGTCCGGGTGTCCGGAAGAAGTTTTTTCGGTGCGACTGAAAGCTAAACAGAGTGTTAAGTTGAGTATTTGTTCACATAAATGTAAAAAACTGGAAAGTATAATTCCAAATGTTAATCACTGATTTCTGAAATCAGTATACAATACTGAAACGGGGATCTGTCGAAAGCAAAAACGACAGTAAAGTAGCAGACTCGGTTTTATCGAATCTGTTCATGAGCGGTAATATAACTTGCAATACCTCTCTAGCACCGACGTAAGAACTACTTACAACTTTAAAAACTACTTAGAACTACTTAAAACTTTCTACTTTAAAACCACGAAGATTGGGCTTGACGATCAGAAAGGACCAGTAAGTATTAACACTACTGATTTGTTAACAAACGTTAGTGTGAATGTCAATAAATACTGTGAAGGGGATCCCTTAAAAGCAACAAACACAAACAAGAAAGTAATGTAGCAGACTCGGTTTTATTGAATCAAGTCATGAGAGGTAAAGTAACGCGCAACACCTCTCACGCTGAACGTCTAATAACGCGCAACACCTCTCACGCTGAACGTCAAATAACGCGCAACACCTCTCACGCTGAACGTCAAATAACGCGCAACACCTCTCACGCTCAACGTCAAATAACGCGCAACACCTCTCACGCTGAACGTCAAATAACGAGCAAAACCTGTCACGCTGAACATCAAATAGGAAAAGCTTTCAAGAAGCGCAATCAACCAAACACTTGCATCGAAACAAGCAAAAAGTACAAGGATATATAAAAGGCAAGATATACGACATCACTAACATAAAACTGTTGACAATAGGGATACCGCCTTGGAACAGTCAGTGGCAAAAAAGGCCGCTGTGGATTTAAACCAGTTTCTAGAGTGCACCTAACCTCACTCTTACCCTATTATCATCAGAGTATATTCTCTAATACACTCGACAGCCTTAATATAAGTATAACAGACAGATGATCATGTATATATGTATATAAAAACAAATGCATACAGCAAGTAATCAATGACTTGGCAAAAGCCAGAGCAACAAGAGAACAAACCATTAAGGGCACGACAAGACACGATTGGACGTTTTACTTGTCACTTCCAGTATAATTATCATCACCATACACATTTGAAATATTAACAAGTCGTCCTCTGTAGATTGTATTTAAAATCGTCATAAGTTATGTGTTCACATTTCCATTGTGGTAATATGCGGCAATGTTGCATAGCAATTTTAAATACTTTGGTGCATAAAAGCTAATCATTCAACAAACCAAACATACGAGAAAAATATATTTCTTCATTTGATAAGGATGGGAAAAAAGTGCATTTCGACAAACTCCGAGGAGACATTAACAGTGTATCAGTGTATGTGGATCCTTTGAAAAGGAATACTTTACTTGTTTCTACCTATGGACGTAGTGTGCGTCGGAAGTGACATCACCAACTGCTTCGCGTGACACTACTAACCTTCCATAGTTCACTTTTCTATTACAAACTGTTTATTATATAGGACTAATACAAATCTAGAATTGTAAACATGTATACAGTTACAAAGCATATTATTATTTAAAACTGATATCATTAATACTTGCCTTATTAAGAATTTGTGGAATATCATACAGTTTCCATTTTAGATGCATTTTATTAAAGTGTATTGTTTAATTAGCCTATGTCCCACAATAAGCATCGATTAAACGCACCCATTTAAAACAGTTTACCCATGCATGTAAATTTGCATAAAGGTTCACGTTTCACCTATATGTACCTATGACCTCCACACTGTATACAACCTTACCACACAACCTTGAATTGAATTGTTATTGCTCCCCTTCAAAATACATTATGATTCACACTTAAGTTAACCAAAGAACTGCGTGTTTGGCTTACAACAATATATCAACGTGTACTTTTCTAACAGCATTTTGGACACTTACGCTATGTGGACTTGCCAATTAGTTTATGAACCACTTTTTTTTCTTAATAGAGTCTTACACAAGATACTCAGTCAGGATGTCATCGAAGCCTTTAATGACACATAGCGGTATCTAGATGCTGTAGTGAAAGCTAATGTTCCGGACACTGTTGATTTATAGGTCTCGAACAAAAGCGAATAAGTAATAAGCAAACTCTGTGACAAGAGCGATCATTTCAATTTTGATATTGTCGATTATTCCCATACAGAAGGGGAGGTTCCCCGAGCAACTTCTGTATATGATTCACAACTTATTATTTTGTCTAAAGCTTGTAATCGAATTAGGGTATCATTACCATTTTGTTGTGAAGCATACTTTCTTATATATTTCCTTTTTATTTGTGTTTGCTTTGAATGCGTGTTTTTGGATGAATGCGTTCTGGGAATGATGCTTTTTCTGTTCGACTTTTATACCTGCTTTTTTGTGTCGCTTGCGTAGCATGGCAGACATTTAGGGATCACTTTGTCCGTAGTCTGTCGTCGTCGTCCGTTCGTCCGTCCTCCGTCACATTTTAACCTGCAACCTAACCCTGGCCATAACTTGTAATAAGTATTTGACATGTTCACACACACATCTTCATCTTAACTCAAGAAATGTCAAATAACACTGACTTTCATGTTGCCCCTTTTCATAAAACGTTAGTTAGAGCTGAAATTAGCACACGGCAGGCGACACAAGCGTTGCATGGAACAGTTTTCTTTAGTAATAAATATCGATACCCAAAACCACCACTCCAAAACTAAGAAAAGTTTTCAAACTCTTCTGACATTGTTTTTGACTTACCCGTTTCCATTAGTATTGTAGGAACAGTAATTATCATAGGAAATGACAAATTAAAGCTTCGTATCGAAGACATCAATAACCTTAGAGACTTCTGAACCTCATTGACAGCAACTACATCGAATATTTCTAATTAAATTAAAGCGGGTCTCCACGACGGAATTAGCTCTTTAATTGTATTAATTCCTGTCGTGAAAACGGATTGCTTCTGCCATATGATGCGGGCAACCGTTTTTATAAATTGTTTCACCGTTTTTATAAACAGTTTCCTTAGTTTTATTAAGATGTGACATGTTTAAGCAAACTACCATAACAACATTTTGTCAAGGACAGTGATATCTTTTCTGGTTAAGTGGTTTGTTTTGGTAAAATAGTTTCTTTATTTGGCAAGGGATTTGATTTTTGGACATATTATAAAATAACAAATAAGCAAAAATACTGACCAGGCAACGTGATCTTTAACAGTTCAAAGTTCAAACATTAATACATTGTAAATGTCTACAGCACAAGTCTTGGAGTAATTGGTAATTACTTTTAGGAACCTGGGAATTTTTAGGGTAAACATGTTTTGGATTTATGTTTTGGATATAAGGATTTTCTTAAGTCACTCCAAGATACAATTAGTTACTATGCATTTCGAAATTATATGGTTTACAAAGGACCGAAGAGTAATTTGTTTCTAATGAAACCGATTTTAGAAATAATTAGACTGTCCCACGCTGTTTCCTAAATCACAATTCCGTTATAATGACAATATCAGGCTTCTAGAAGATAGATTAGATGCTGTGTTTAGAAGGAAATTTCCCGGTATCAAATGAACATACGCCCTTTCTGATAACTCGAAATTGGGAATGTTAAATGTCGTTACTCTGTTCTATTGAAAATGATAATCACGTTCCATAATAGTAAATAGAAAACGTATACCAGTCTGGGAAATGTATAACAGTATGTCTGGAAGACGAATAAGAGTCTGGAAAACATATACCAGTCTGGAAAATGTATAATAGTCTGGAAAATATATAACCGTCTGGAAAACGTATAAAAGTCTGGAAACTGTATACCAGTCTGGAAAAGTATAACATACTCAGTCTGGAAAACGTATAACAATCTGGACAAAATGGCGACGATGACATGAATGCCGCTTTTAAATGTCAACAGGTGGAGTTCGGTCTCAATATGGTTACTTGAGAGCTATACAAACCAACTTTTGAATGCACATACTCATATAAATGTAAAACGATGCTATCATAAATCGCATGAACGGGGCCATCTGGCAATTAAGAAAATTACACAGAAGCAATTGTTTACAAATAATGTGGCTGAACTAAAAACGTTTCTGAAATAAATAGTGTTCTAATACACTCGCTGAAAGAATGTAGATCTGTTCAACAGAGTAAAAAACATCACAGATAGAGAGAGCACAGCCAGAACAAAACATTAACGCAAATTAAATATAATCATCTTGGGGGTAAGTATAAAAGTAGAACAGGAAATGTCGCATTCCCAAACATTGTTAAACAAAAACACACGTACACAACACATCATTTGTTTGTTTGTTTGTTTTGTATGTTTTTTTTATCTCATTTTCAACACATGCAAGGTTATATATGACATATATGACATATGATGGTCGACTTTTTTTTTGTGGTGTACAAAACAGACAACAATTACAATGCAACATAGAAGCAGTACCTCCTCGGAACGGTCAGAAATGCCGATGGGGTTTATGCCAGGATTTAGGAAGCACCGAGCCTCACTTTACCCTATTGTCATCCCAGTTAAACTATGTATAAATAGGCTCTGTTTATGGGCATAAACAGAGCCTATTTAGACATTGTAACCATGATTTTGCAAATGTGACGTACAATGTATCGCATAGCCTTGGCTCGGGCAGGTTCGGCCAATTAAAGTGCCCACTAGCGATTAGCCGAATTTATTCGCGCGTTTTTTTTCTTCACGCACCTGAAGTCGACGTTTGCATGACGTCATGTATAACGCCAATTGTTGATGCACCAGTTACACTTCATGACGTGACTTGCTGCATAAGAAATTAATATTAAATTAACTTGTAAAATATGTTTTTTTAAAAGTCTCATAAAATCTCGCCCATATCGCTCCAACGTGAATTCCAAACGTACTCTTCACCTCACTCCCATCGGACCTGGTTCAGAATCAGCGTAGCGAAGAAATCAGAAGCGGGCCTGTTGACCTAGCCTACGCATAGCCATACAGTTGCAGCTATTCAGAGAGACAGTTACGTGGATATTGATACTTTGCGACGTATGTTATCTAAACTATGCGGGTGTCAGGGCTTTTAACAATAAATACGGAAAAGGGGATCCCTTGGAAGCAACAACCACAAACAAGAGATAAAAGTAGCAAACTCGGTTTTATTGAGTCTGTTCATGAGAGGTAATGTAAAGTTCAACTTCTCTCACGTCTCCTAGCACCGGCTTAAGCGAAATTCTACTTTAAAGCCACAAATATGTGGCTTGATGATCCCAAAGGACCAGTAAGTAATAACACTACTGATTTGTAGTCGGGGCGATTTTTTACGGCCACCACACAGCACTAAACAATCATTAAGCACTTTCTAGATTCAGATGTGTTGAAAGTCACAAAAAAGGTCAAACAATAGCTGGTAGAATGGCTGTACAGCTCTCTAAACTACGGTACAGACGCTCAATTTTATTGCATAACTAATTTCATTTGTTCTCTCTCGGGATCCGCCATATGGCAGTTTAAATACAATTACCGTTTTTCCAGACTAATATTTCATCAGTTGGCTGCGAATTGGAATTGCATTTGTTCGGATCACTCGTTACGCCAGTTTTAAAAACAAACTAAAATCAAATGTTGACAAATGAACCAAAATGCGATGTTATCAGTTGTGATGTCAACGGTTAAGAGGGTCACTGCTTACGAAGGTAGAGGCATAAAATCCTCCCGAATTCACTTCATGGTGTCAATATTAAGGGACCAGGCAATATTTATCGTGGTGTTGGGACCGGTGCAATTAAAAATGTTATATAAAAAAAAAAAACGTCCCATGGCAAGCAAACGGAAAAAAAGGTATCGTCCCATGGCTTGTCGCGACAAATAAAGTACCTGTCCCATGCCATTTTTCACCATTCCCAATGCCCAGATAAATATTGCCTGGTCCATAAGCACCCTCCTTACCAAATGAGGTTTGCTGCAACCTTGCAGCGAACAATTTTGTTCACCGTAACAATTCTTAATTGTTCGCCACTAGCGGTGATGTTGCCGCAAACATTATGGTAATCTTTGGCGAATTTGCCGCAAAGTCGCTAAAAAGCTATACATTCGCCAGAAACATTTATTTATTTGGAACGTTCACCATAACATCACCACAAACTTACTTGCATTTATTTTGTTCGCCACAACATTGAGACAAATTTTACCAATCCAATTTTATTTTATTGCACGCTGTAACATCACCACAACCTTTTAAATTCATATTTGCCGTTTGTTTATTCATAGAACATCACGACAAACTTTTCCATTCTGATCTGCGGTATATGAAGACTCTGTTAGCCAAATCATCATCGCAAAACTTAGACTCTCTACAGAATTTTATTATTTCCTGTTACTTACTACTAAAGTGAAATTTGCATTTTATGTCAAAGGACGTACCACTTGAACAAGTAATTTTGCCAAGTGTAATTTTTTCGTTGAACCTTATTTTTAAACATGTATTTAATTGTGTTCATTGCAAGAACATTTTTAAATACCAAACACCATGATAACTCCAACATTTAAAACCAGAACAATTAAAGTTGTATCCCAAGTGCAAAATAATATGGCAGTATGACCTCAATAGGTAGATGTGTGTATATATACGTTTGTTGGTTTGTCTAGGGTCTGGTGCTGATTCTAAGATATCCAGGCACCATTGGAGCCTATTGGACTGCTACAATTAGTGACATGTCCATGAAAATGAGAGTAATGCAGAAATGACAGCACAATACATCTCCATGAAAATGGGAGTAATGCAGAAATGACAGTGCTCAACATCTCCATGAAAATGAGAGTAATGCAGAAATGACAGCGCTCGACAACTCCATGAAAATTAGAGTAATGCAGAAATGACTGCGTTCGACATCTCCATGAAAATGCAGAAATGACAGTGCTCAACAGTACTCGACATCTCCATGCAAATGAGAGTAATGCAGAAATTACAGTGCTCGTCATCTCCATGCAAACGGGAGTAATGTAGGAATGACAGCACTCGACATCTCCATGCAAATGGGAGTAATGTAGGAATGACAGCACTCGACATCTCCATGAAAATGAGAGTAATGCAGAAATGACAGCACTCGACATCTCCGTTGAAATGGGAGTAATGTATGTATGTATGACAGCACTCGACATCTCCATTTAAATGGGAGTAATGCGGAATGACAGCGCTCAACATCTCCATGAAAGTGAGAGTAATGCAGAAATGACAGTGCTCGACATCTTCATGAAAATGGGAGTGATGCAGGAATGACAGTGCTCGACATCTCCATTAAAATGGGAGTAATGCAGGAATGACAGCGCTCGACATCTCCATAAAGATGGGAGTAATGCAGAAATGACAGCGCTCGACATCTCCATGAAAATGAGAGTAATGCAGAAATGACAATTTTAATTTTGAGAGGATTTATTTAAATAGTGTCAGTTTATTTAAATTGTGTCGATTTATTTAAATATAGTGAATTTAATTAAATTGTTGCACATTTAGTAAAACGAAGGTCCATTTATTTAGAATTCACAAACAATTATTTAAATCAAAACCATTTAGTTAAGCCGTACATTTAAATCGTGAGGATATAATCTAAATCGTAAGGATATACTTTAAATCGAGAGCATTTATTTAAATAGTGTCGATTTATTTAAATCGTGTCATTTTATTTAAATCGTGTCAATTTATTCAAATATGGTGCAGTCCATGTTAAATAGTGAAAACAAATAATGTTTTTGAGCTAAATATTTTAATTTTTTTACAAACGGCGCACCATTGTTCTATTCAATAATTTCAGTCCACTATTTATTTTGAAAAACATCACCAGAACATTGCAGAGAAAAAATTTATGCAAATGAAGTTTGCTGCGAAGGTTTTTACTATGTAAGTAGGAGCAAACATCGCCAGAAGATTACAGCTAAAAGTGTTATGCAAATGAAGTGTGCTGAGAAGTTGCGGTGAACATCATTTAGAACCTCATTTGCATATTTGTTTGCTGCAACTTTGCCGCATACTCCGCATACTTCACTTGCATGGTAAAAGTGTACCGCAACTTCGCCGCAAACTTGCCTGCCGCAGCTTTGCAGCAATGTTTGCCGCAGAGTTGCAGCAAACAGTCACCAGAAGCCTATATTTTTGGTAAGGGGGCCTTTTATGGTCTAAGATCACTGCTTCAATACGTGTAATTGTTTAACAGTTTTCTTGGTGGTGGGGGAAAGAATTTGACTTTAAAAAAAGTGTACGTCCCATGGCAAGCTAGCGGGAAAAAAAGTATCGTACGTCCCATGGTTTGTCGCGACAAAAAAAGTACCTGTCCCATGCCATTTTGCACCGGTCCCAACCCCCCAATAAATATTGCCTGGTCCCTAAAGGTTTTCATCATCATCCCTGTATTGTTTCAGGTGCTTCTTGAGTGGTGACAGTGGAGTGTTAACAATAGGTGCAGGGGAAAAGGTTCTAGGCCCAATTTGCATATTTTTTTATCTAGATGAATTGTTTGTTTGCTTTTGTTTGTATGGTGTTTTACGTCATTTTCAACACATTTAAAGTTATATATGACGGTCGATTTTTTGTGGTGTTGGCAGACCATCCACTTTTCCTGGGTAGAACCAGTACTGTACACCTCCCGCCATCCGTAAGAAACGACACTTCCCCACTTACATTATCTAGATGTAAATGTAAATGGAGAATGGGCCTGGAGTGACAATGGGCCTGGAGTGACAATTGGCCTGGAGTGACAATGTTCATTCCTGTTGGCGTCATGTAACCGCGAGAAAATAGCATGGGTGGAATTATCTGACAGTTACGAAATACCCTCAGGTGTAATATACTACGAAATACAAATATGGTTAAACGTAATGCTTTCGACAGCTTCTGTAGAACTGTTCCCTAGAGTATAAAAAACGTCTGAGATAAAGCTAGGCTAGACAACAACATCCGAATGGAATAAGGCAAAACATGATAGAGGCTCATATACCACTATTGCATTTCCCATAGGCTTCCATTATAGCCTTTGGCCTACAACCCCTATTCCTATATCAGAACGGATGATAAAACCCAACTTGTTTTAAAGAGCTATCTTAAAGACACTCAAATCTGACTAGAAAATTGGGGTATTTTAATGCATTCAGCCTCTAATATTGCACTGAACAATATTACTCTAATATTGCATCCCATAATGGCAGTAAAGAAATTTTACTTTTTGCAAATATACTCTCAGTACAATTGTACTCATAAAAATGCAAATTTCAGTCACAATATCCTAAACGAACATGTTTTATGTTGGAAATATATTTTTGGATGTTTTATGGGGATTTGTTATGATTTGGATAATTTAATCCACTCAGAATCTACCTTACAATCTGACTATATGCCCTAATATACCCTGTACTTTTTCAACCAATCAGAAGCCCCAAATCAATAGTGGTATGTGACCTAGAGACCACTCAGACAGTGTTGCCATTTCTCTCTTTTTTTTATATCGCGAAACACCAGTCTGAAAGTAGATTATGTAGGTTACATTGCAACATTGATTTTCCTTCTTTGTTTTATATAGGACGAATGTATATCAAGAGATAAAAAATGCGCATTTTTCTCCGTAGAAAATTTTAAAACACATATCAATCAAACGATCGAGCGTCCGCCAATATAAAAATGCAATAAAAACAGGTGGTCATGTATCATGTAAGTTGAATGACGTCACGTTCTATTTTGACACGTCACAGATAGATTTACCCCATTTCTACTTTCGCTTTACTGTCTTTGTCAATTATAATTAAATATCTCAAACAAACACTAATCAATGTTCACAATACATCATTTGGCTGAATTATAGGCAATAATAACAAAAAGCAATCAAAAGTATGCATTTTGTATCACTAGTAAGGAAGGAAAACGTTTTTTATTAGGCACTCTTTGACTTTACACCACGGAAGCACAAACGCAATGGTGCAATGTAACCTGTATAACAGTCAGGATGGAAGCGGGAAGCGATGCCTTGAAATGGAAACATGTGGTGTTCAGTTCAACTTGGAAATATGATGCACAGTCTCACTCACAATTATGATGAAGTATATTACGAGTATTACTACCTCGTACATTATTAACTCTTAACCCGCTAAGCACGACTATAATAGCCTTTGCGTCCATTGTAAACCCAGATCAGCCTGCGAGTAACCTTTTTCACATAAATGGAATGGTCTGAATTCAAAGAAAGAACAGTCCTTTATATATATGTAGCCGGTTAAGGGTTAATGTATAGAGGATCTTACATAAACAGGCACAGTTTAATATTGACTTTATTAAATGAGTTGGATAAATTATATGATGCGAGCTGTCGCGACCATCATAGCAATTGTATTCAACGAGTTAAATAAATATAATATTGAATAGGCACGAATGTGAGATGTTCACTCGGTCTTCTCCGTACTCCACCGAAAACGGAACTACGTCGTCGATTTCCGTAATCCGGTATTTTAAATCCTATTGCCAACCCTTTGGTGTGATGTCATATCTTGCCTTTTTCATCTTTGTAACTGTTGTTTGTTTCTAAGCGTGCTTTTGGCTGGCTTTGGTCCTTGAGTGCTACATTTCCTGTTCGATTTTTATATCTATTTCCAGGAGCGCTTTATTTATCCGCGAAAGATCGAGTGCACGATGTTAACCAAAAATCTAAGTAGAAATCAGGGGATGATTCTGGTAAAATGCCAAACAGAGTTAAAGCACTTGTCACACATTGGTGTTCGACGATGATGAAAATGTATGCCAAGTATAACAGCTTTTGGTCCGATGTTATTTTGAATATGACTGCACATTCAACATTTGAACTGAACAGTCTAAGTAACAAAGGGCGATAATTCAGATAAAATACATGACAGAGTGATGGTGATTGTCATATAACGTTGTATAATAATAATAAACATGCGTACTAAGTTCCAAAGCTTTCGGACATTTCGTTTTTGAGATATAAGAAAGAACAACATCTTTTAACAAAAACAAAAAACTTTCAACAAAACTTCAAAACGCGTTGACAGACGTATTATGCTTTATTATATATTGTTATTTTCTGTTTATTTTATCATATGTATTCTAAATTGTCTTTTATTATCCCCAAGTCTTTACCATTAATTTATATCGCCAAATGTATCCATACACAGCAATCAGTTGGCTATATTTAATACTTGAAGGAATATTGCGCCTTGACATACATGAACATTGATACATGCCAACTTTGCTAGGACAGAGAGACCGTTGTTTACCCAACACCATTTTAATGCAGTCATCCTGCTTGAGAGCATACAGTCTGTTGGCCAAATGGATAAAACAGTAGACTTCAAATCCGAACGACCGAGTTCAAATCTCACCGGCGCCACTGAGTTTCTTTGGTGTGTTTTAGGGCAAGAGACTTCCGCTTAGCCTGGTCCTTCGGATGGGGACGTACACAGGGCGATCCCGTGTATTGGTGTATATCCTCCGAGAACGTTGAAGAATCATAGGAATAATATATTCGTCAGTAAGAGTAGGGCATGTTCCCAGATTCGGTATCGATAACATTCGATAACCTCTCTCTCTCTCTCTCTCTCTCTCTCTCTCTCTCTCAATAACATATACTATGTTAATCATGTTTATAAAGTGTTTAACAACATTCCATTAATTTAATTTTACTTTTTAAAATATGCATATTAAATAAATATCCTCACCTACATTTTAAAGGGTAAAACTGTGCATTTCCACAAACAATTTTCATACTGAGATGACAAACAGTTTAAGGCAATACTTAGACCATTGTATTGTCAGAAACTAACCCCGTCATTGGCAATACATGTTCTGTTTTATGTAACTGTCATTTATCTTCCACTAGCATAAACATAGGGTTGATAAAAAATAACACTCCGAATCTGAAGTATTGATCATAATCAAATGCCGTGAATGCGGAGAAATTCTAGGATAAATATCCTGTTTAGGTTCTAATGTAGCGACTGCACCTATACTTAACACACATTTGCCATGGTTAGTAGTAAGTTAAGTAATCTATGTATTACCATAGTGCTTTCTGTTCGTCGACTGTGTTAAGTATTGACACACAGAGTTTGGTGCAAATGCATATACTAGTTCAGTATTTCAAACGTAACATTCTGCATACAGATAATTAACTCAAATTCGGTCCTCAACGGTTACTAAGCTGTTGAACCTAATCGCCATCTTATTAAGTTAAAATAACACATCGATTTATGAATCCAGTATCATTTTGTCTTGCACAGTTTCAAAAGTATGTCACAGACACTTTTTCTTTCACTTTAAAACTTAGTCACCATCATGTGTATTACTGTGGCGGTGTTATTGCATTAACAGGTCGGTGAACATTGATATATTGTTAACCTCAGAGCATTGCTAACCTAATAAGCGTCAACACAAGCACTTGAAGTTTATATGTGAAACGGCTTGCACTAGAAGTAGACAATTATGTGGAGACGCATGTCACGAAAACGAGGAAAATACGATTAGGTTGATCACTAGGGAACCCGTGACAAAATTCAGATATGAAATGATTCAGGTTTTGTTACATAACGTCGTTAGTACAATTCACGATCAACCATGCTCGGAACCAGAGTTTCTGATTGGAGACGTTATCAAATCAACTGACAACCTAAAATAAAATAACAACACAAAACAACAAAATAACCTCTCAGGTTGAAAACAATTTTCCATATCTTGCTATGTAAAGAGAGTTAACTTGAACAGAATCAGTAAAACCGAGTCTGCTACTTTTCTTTCTTGTTTGTGATTGTTGCTTCCAAGGATCACCTTTTCAGTATTTATTGATTTATCAGTGTATTCCTCGATAATAAATAGGATTTTACAAAATTTAATAGCTATATGCAGACGCATTTTTTCTCTAGACGTCATTTTGAGAAACTATAGTTAACGAGACCCAGTTTGCATCACCCCTCAACATTCGCAGGATTTTACAACAATTAAATAACTATATGCAAATGCATTGTTTTCTCTAGACGTCATTTTGAGAAACTATAGTTAACAAGATCAAGTTTGCATTACCCCACAACATTCGCAGGATTTTACAACAACTATATGCACATGCATTTTTTTCACTAGACGTCATTTTGGGAAACTACAGTTAACAATACCCAGTTTGCACCACCCCTCAACATTCGCAGGATTTTACAACAATTTAATTACTATTTGCGAATGCTTGTTTTCTCCATACGTCATTTTGAGAAACTATAGTTAACAAGACCCAGTTCGCATTACCCCTCAACATTCGCAGGATTTTACAACAATTTAATAACTATATGCAAATGCATTTTTTTCTTTAGAAGTCATTTTGAGAAATTATAGTTAACAAGACCAAGTTTGCATTACCCCTCAAAATTCGTAGGATTTTACAACAATTTAATAGCTATATGTTAATGCATTTTTTGTCTAGACGTCATTTTGAGAAACTATATTTAACAATACCCAGTGTGCATTACCCCTCAACATTCGCAGGATTTTACAACAATTTAATAACTATATGCAAATGCATTTTTTCTCTAGACGTCATTCTGAGAAACTATTGTTAACAAGACCCAGTTTGCATGACCCCTCAACATTCGCAGGATTTTACAACAATTTAATAACTACATGCAAATGCATTTTTTTCTCTAGACGTCATTTTGAGAAATTATAGTTAACAATACCCTGTTTGCATTACACCTCAACATTCGCAGGATTTTACAACAATTTAATAACTATATGCAAATGCATTTTTTTCTCTAGACGTCATTTTGAGAAACTATAGTTACAAGACCCAGTTTGCATTACCCCTCAACATTCGCAGGATTTTACAACAATTTAATAACTATATGCAAATGCATTTTTTTCTCTAGACATCATTTTGAGAAACTATAGTTAACAAGACCCAGTTTGCATTACCCTAATCATTCGCAGTATTTTACAACAATTTAATAATATATGCATCTGCATTTCTTTTCTCTAGACGTCATTTTTAGAAACTATAGTTAACAAGATCAAGTTTGCATTACCCCACAACATCCCACAGGATTTTACAACAACTATATGCACATGCATTTTTTTCACTAGACGTCATTTTGGGAAACTACAGTTAACAATACCCAGTTTGCACCACCCCTCAACATTCGCAGGATTTTACAACAATTTAATAACTATTTGCGAAAGCTTGTTTTCTCCATACGTCATTTTCAGAAACTATAGTTAACAAGACCCAGTTCGCATTACCCCTCAACATTCTCAGGATTTTACAACAATTTAATAACTATATGCAAATGCATTTTGTCTCTAGACGTCATTTTGAAAGACTATAGTTAACAAGACCCAGTTCGCATTACCCCTCAACATTCTCAGGATTTTACAACAATTTAATAACTATATGCAAATGCATTTTGTCTCTAGACGTCATTTTGAAAAACTATAGTTAACAAGACCCAGTTCGCATTACCCCTCAACATTCTCAGGATTTTACAACAATTTAATAACTATATGCAAATGCATTTTGTCTCTAGACGTCATTTTGAAAAACTATAGTTAACAAGACCCTGTTCGCATTACCCCTCAACATTCTCAGGATTTTACAACAATTTAATAACTATATGCAAATACATTTTTTTCTCTAGACGTCATTTTGAGAAATTATAGTTACCAAGACCCAGTTTGCATTACCCATCAACATTCGCAGGATTTTACAACAATTTAATAACTATATGCAAATGCATTTTTTTCTCTAGACGTCATTTTGAGAAACTATTGTTAACAAGACCCAGTTTGCATCACCCATCAACATTCGCGGAATTTTACAACAATTTAATAACTATATGCAAATACATTTTTTTCTCTAGACGTCATTTTGAAAAACTATAGTTAACAAGATCCAGTTTGCATTACCCCTCAACATTCGCAGGATTTTAAAACAATTTAATAACTATATCCAAATGCATTTTTTCCTCTAGACGTCATTTTGAGAAACTATAGTTAACAATACCCAGTTTGCACCACCCCTCAACATTCGCAGGATTTTACAACAATTTAATAACTATTTGCGAATGCTTGTTTTCTCCATACGTCATTTTGAGAAACTATAGTTAACAAGACCCAGTTCGCATTACCCCTCAACATTCTCAGGATTTTACAACAATTTAATAACTATATGCAAATGCATTTTGTCTCTAGACGTCATTTTGAAAAACTATAGTTAACAAGACCCAGTTCGCATTACCCCTCAACATTCTCAGGATTTTACAACAATTTAATTACTATATGCAAATGCATTTTTTTCTCTAGACGTCATTTTGAGAAACTATAGTTAACAAGACCCAGTTTGCACCACCCCTCAACATTCGCAGGATTTTACAACAATTTAATAACTATATGCAAATGCATTTTTTTCTCTAGACGTCATTTTGAGAAACTATTGTTAACAAGACCCAGTTTGCATTACCCATCAACATTCGCAGGATTTTACAACAATTTAATAACTATAGGCAAATGCATTTTTTTCTCTAGACGTCATTTTGAGAAACTATTGTTAACAAGACCCAGTTTGCATCACCCATCAACATTCGCGGAATTTTACAACAATTTAATAACTATATGCAAATACATTTTTTTCTCTAGACGTCATTTTGAAAAACTATAGTTAACAAGATCAAGTTTGCATTACCCCTCAACATTCGCAGGATTTTAAAACAATTTAATAACTATATCCAAATGCAATTTTTCTCTAGACGTCATTTTGAGAAACTATTGTTAACAAGACCTAGTTTGCATGATCCCTCAACATTCGCAGGATTTTACAACAATTTAATAACTACAAGCAAATGCATTTTTTTTTCTCTAGACGTCATTTTGAGAAATTATAGTTAACAAGACCCAGTTTGCATTACCCCTCAACATTCGCAGGATTTTGCAACAATTTAATAACTATATGCAAATGCATATTTTTCTCTAGACGTCATTTTGAGAAACTACAGTTAAAAAGACACAGATTCCATTACCCCTCAACATTCCCAGGATTTTACAACGATTTAATAACTACATGCAAATGCATTTTTTTTCTGTAGAAGTCATTTTGAGAAACTATTGTTAACAAGACCCAGTGTGCATTACCCCTCAACATTCCCAGGATTTTGCAACAATGTAATAACTATATGCAAATGCATATTTTTCTCTAGACGTCATTTTGAGAAACTATAGTTAACAAGACCCAGTGTGCATTACCCCTCAACATTCGCAGGATTTTGCAACAATGTAATAACTATATGCAAATGCATTTTTTTCTCTAGACGTCATTTAGAAAAACTATAGTTAACAAGACCCAGTTCGCATTACCCCTCAACATTCTCAGGATTTTACAACAATTTAATAACTATATGCAAATGCATTTTTTTCTCTAGACGTCATTTTGAGAAACTATAGTTAACAAGACCCAGTTTGCACCACCCCTCAACATTCGCAGGATTTTACAACAATTTAATAACTATATGCAAATGCATTTTTTTCTGTAGACGTCATTTTGAGAAACTATTGTTAACAAGACCCAGTTTGCATTACCCCTCAACATTCGCAGGATTTTACAACAATTTAATAACTATATGCAAATGCATTTTGTCTCTAGACGTCATTTTGAGAAACTATAGTTAACATGACCCAGTCTGCATTACCCCTCAACTTTCGCAGGATTTTACAACAATTTAATAGCTATATGCAAATATATTCATTTCTCTAGACATCATTTTGAGAAACTATATTTAACAAGACCCAGTTTGCATTACCCATCAACATTCGCAGGATTTTACAACAATTTAATACCTATATGCAAATGCATTTTTTTCTCTAGACGTCATTTTGAGAAACTATAGTTAACAAGACGCAGTTTGCATTACTCCTCAACATTCGCAGGATTTTACAACAATTTAACAACTATATGCAAATGCGTTTTTTTCTCTAGACGTCATTTTGAGAAACTATAGTTAACATGACCCAGTTTGCATTACGCCTCTATATTATCAGGATTTTAAAACAATTTAATAACTATATGTACATGCATTTTTTTCTCTAGACGTCATTTTGAGAAACTATAGTTAACAAGACTCAGTTTGCATTCCCCTCAACATTCTCAGGATTTTAAAACAATTTAATAACTATATGCAAAAACAAATTTTTGGTCTAGACGTCATTTTGAGAAACTATAGTTAACAAGACCCAGTGTGCATTACCCCTCAACATTGGCGGGATTTTAAAACATTTTAATAACTATATGCAAATGCATTTTTTTTCTAGACGTCATTTTGAGAAACTGTAGTCAACAATACCAAGTTTGCATGACCCCTCAACATTCTCAGAATTTTAAAACAATTTAATAACTATATGCAAATACACATTTTTTTCTCTGGACGTCATTTTGAGAAACTACAGTTAACAAGTTCCAGTTTGCATTACCCCCTCAACATTCGCAGTATTTTACAACAATTTAATAACTATATGCAAATGCATTTTGTTCTTTAGAAGTCATTTTGAGAAGCTATAGTTAACAATACCCAGTTTGCATTATCCCTCAACATTCGCAGGATTTTACAACAATTTAATAACTATATGCAAATGCATTTTTTTCTCTAGACGTCATTTTGAGAAACTATTGTTAACAAGACCCAGTTTGCATGACCCCTCAACATTCGCAGGATTTTACAACAATTTAATAACTACATGCAAATGCATTTTTTCTCTAGACGTCATTTTGAGTAATTATAGTTAACAATACCCTGTTTGCATTACCCCTCAACATTCGCAGGATTTTACAACTATTTAATAACTATATGCAAATGCATTATTTTCTCTAGACGTCATTTTGAGAAACTATAGTTAAGAAGACCCAGTTTGCATTACCCCACAACATTCGCAAGATTTTACAACTATTTAATAACTATATGCAAATGCATTATTTTCTCTAGACGTCATTTTGAGAAACTTTAGTTAAGAAGACCCAGTTTGCATTACCTCTCAACATTCACAGGATTTTACAACAACTATATGCATATGCATTTTTTCTCTAGACGTCATTTTGGGAAACTACAGTTAACAACACCCAGTTTGCTTCACCCCTCAACATTCGCAGGATATTACAACAATTTAATAACTATTTGCGAATGCTTGTTTTCTCCATACGTCATTTTGAGAAACTATAGTTAGCAAGACGCAGTTCGCATTACCCCTCAACATTCTCAGGATTTTACAACAATTTAATAACTATATGCAAATGCATTTTTTCTCTAGACGTCATTTTGAGAAACTATAGTTAACAAGACGCAGTAAGCATTACCCGTCAACATTCACAGGATTTTACAACAATTCAATAACTATATGCATATAGATTTTATTCTCTAGACATCATTTTGAGAAACTATAGTTAACAATACCCAATTTGCATCACCACCAACATTCGCGTAATTCAACAACAATTTAATAACTATATGCAAATACATTTTTTCTCTAGACGTCATTTAGAAAAACTATAGTTAAAAAGATCCAGTTTGGATTACCCCTCAACATTCGCAGGATTTTACAACAATTTAATAACTATATGCAAATGCATTTTGTCTCTAGACGTCATTTTGAGAAACTATAGTTAACATGACCCAGTTTGCATTACCCTCAACTTTCGCAGGATTTTACAACAATTTAATAACTATATGCAAATGCATTCATTTCTCTAGACATCATTTTGAGAAACTATAGTTAACAAGACCCAGTTTGCATTATCCCTCAACATTCGCAGGATTTTACAACAATTTAATAACTATATGCAAATGTTTTATTTTCTCTAGACGTAATTTTGAGAAACTATAGTTAACAAGACCCAGTCTGCATTACCCATCAACATTCGCAGGATTTTACAACAATTTAATAACTATATGCAAATGCATTTTTTTCTCTAGACGTCATTTTGAGAAACTATAGTTAACAAGACGCAGTTTGCATTACTCCTCAACATTAGCAGGATTTTACAACAATTTAACAACTATATGCAAATGCGTTTTTGTTTTCTAGACTTCATTTTGAGAAACTATAGTTAACATGACCCAGTTTGCATTACGCCTCAATATTATCAGGATTTTAAAACAATTTAATAACTACATGTACATACATTTTTTTCTCTAGACGTCATTTTGAGAAACTATAGTTAACAAGACCCAGTTTGCATTACCCCCCAACATTCTCAAAATTTTAAAACAATTTAATAACTATATGCAAATTCACATTTTTTTCTCTAGACGTCATTTTGAGAAACTATAGTTAACAAGACCCAGTTTGCATCACCCCTCAACATTCGCAGGATTTTACAACAATTTAATAACTATATGCAAATGCATTTATTTCTTTAGAAGTCATTTTGAGAAACTATAGTTAACAATACCCAGTTTGCATCATCCCTCAACATTCGCAGGATTTTACAACAATTTAATAACTTGATGCAAATGCATTTTCTTCTCTAGACGTCATTTTGAGAAACTATAGTTAACAAGACCCAGTTTGCACCACCCCTCAACATTCGCAGGATTTTACAACAATTTAATAACTATATGCAAATGCATTTATTTCTTTAGAAGTCATTTTGAGAAACTATAGTTAACAATACCCAGTTTGCATCATCCCTCAACATTCGCAGGATTTTACAACAATTTAATAACTTGATGCAAATGCATTTTTTTCTCTAGACGTCATTTTGAGATACTATTGTTTACAAGACCCAGTTTGCATGACCCCTCAACATTCGCAGGATTTTACAACAATTTAATAACTATATGCATAAGCATTTTTTCTCTATACCTCATTTTGAGAAACTATAGTTAACAAGACCCAGTTTGCATTACCCCTCAACATTAATTGGATTTTACAACAATTTAATAACTATATGCAAATGAATTTTTTCTTAAGACGTCATTTTGAGAAATTATAGTTAACATGACCCAGTTTGCATTACCCCTCAACTTTCGCAGGATTTTACAACTATTTAATAACTATATGCAAATGCATTCATTTCTCTAGACATCATTTTGAGAAACTATAGTTAACAAGACCCAGTTTGCATTATCCCTCAACATTCGCAGGATTTTACAACAATTTAATAACTATATGCATATGCATTTTTTGTTTAGACGTCCATTTGAGAAACTATAGTTAACAAGACCCAGTTTGCATTACCCCTCAATATTCGCTGGATTTTACAACAATTTAATAACTATATGCAAAGCATTTTTTTCTCTAGACTTCACTTTGAGAAACTATAGTCAACAAGACGCAGTAAGCATTACCCCTCAACATTCGCAGGATTTTACAACAATTTAATAACTATATGCAAATGCATTTTGTCTCTAGACGTCATTTTGAGAAACTATAGTAAACAAGACGCAGTAAGCATTACCCCTCAACATTCGCAGGATTTTACAACAATTTAATAACTATATGCAAATGCATTTTGTCTCTAGACGTCATTTTGAGAAACTATAGTTAACAAGTCCCAGTTTGCATTACCCCTCAACATTCGCAGGACTTTGCAACAATTTAATAACTATATGCAAATGCATTTCGTCTCTAGACGTCATTTTATGAAACTATAGTTAACAAGACCCAGTCTGCATTACCCCTCAACATTCGCAAGATTTTACTACAATTTAATAACTATATGCAAATGCATTTTTTCTCTAGACGTCATTTTGAGAAACTGTAGTTAAAAGACCCAGTTTGCATTACCCCTCAACATTCGCAGGATTTTACAACAACTTAATAACTATATGCATAAGCATTTTTTTCTCTAGACATCATTTTGAGAAATTATAGTTAACAAGTCAATTTGCATTACCCCTCAACATTCGCAGATATACGACAGTAGTGAGAACGAAATCACTCAGTAGCATGAAGCCAGTTTAATGACATTTGAAATCACACTAAACCGTCAATACTTCTTTGTACAATATTGCTAATATCCAGACAACCTGCAAAGGTGAATGTAATTCAGTTATTTCAAACATGTTGTCGGACTTACAATCGAATGTTGTGAGTATAGTTTTACATTGTTATAGCATTGAATCGAACAATCAATAAAAAACGATTAGGCATCCAGTTTCACTTTCAAATTGTGCCAAGAAATAAATACATCCGTTTTTTTAGATACCAAAACAAACAACAACAACAAAGCGGCCGATTCATAATTAAAATCACTTTCTCGAAATTCAAACAATTCATTAGTATGAATCTTTTTTTTAATATAGTTTTCTTTTCAAAACAAATAAATCAATAGTACAGAATTGTAACCATACAGTAAACTGTTTAATATGTTGTGTTGAAAACCTGTATTGAACCGTTTAGGCGTTGAGTCAAATATAGGTTGTCAATACAACAGTGATGAGTACAATAACAAGTTCATATTGAACAGTTTACTGTATAATGATATTTTTATTAGCTATCTACATTTTAAATTTTGATATTTTATCTTACGTGAGTGACTGTGTATTATTGACTTTAATAAATGAGTTGGTTAAATGATAGGACGCGAAGCTCTGTCGGGTATAAGTCAAGCATACATAGTCACAAATGCAATATTATATTATTGCCGGAGCCTTGATGATATTTATCCCGGACCCAGAAAGCTGCTTTGGGTGTTGGACTGTGTATCAACGTCATTTTACTGTTAATAAAACAACTGTATTCTAGTAAGAATACCGGGACGCAGTCATATTGGTATATAGGCATTTTATGGGTCTTCTGCTACTTGAATTAGGTATCAATTTCAGGGATACAGTCAATAAATCTTTCTCAGCATACGAATTCAGCTGGTTCCAAATCGTTATCGTCACTGATTATTGATTGATGTGAAATTTTATTAAAGGGACAAACGGCAATCTTGATTTTTTGAAAGCTCGCGGCGCCCCGGTTAGTTTTTCTACATAACTTGCATTTGTTCAATAATTAATATTAATTATAAGAATAATATGAAGCAAATTGTATGTTACTAACTGTTTGTGCGTTAAGCTATATGTATCTCTTTTTGGTGCTGTCTGATTTTAAAATAAGCAACACCTCTTCAATCATTAAACAAAGTTTGTGAAATTTTAACTGAAGCATTCTTCTAAAGAGTTTGAATAGGTCTGTTCCACTGCTAATTACTCTCATGAACTACTAATCAGATTCCAATAATAAAAATCATCTTACATTAAACCCTTTCTTCTAATGGATATTTACATTGCTAAAAGCTGAGATTACCTTCACATACGCTCCGATTGCTATTATATTATAATTAAGTTGTCTTTTTGTTTAAAACTGATAATTTACAAATTCTTCTTACTCTAACCGTGATCTTTTCCCAATTCCTCACATTTTAATCATGAAACAACATTCTATTTAGTGATCCATTACACATATTATTTCAGATGTCTATCATATTCATATTATAACATTATACAACACAGATGCCAAAATTAAAAACATGTTCGTTTTGTCTCATGACGGCTAGTTTATTTAGTGCCCAAATCTTTTATGAGACATGTGCTTTGATTGTTGGCAATTACAAATAAAAAAATTCTAACAGTGTTCGTTTATTTTTTGTCATATTCATTCCCCTTAATGTTTTCTTATGTAACTGTTCTGACCGGCTTGTGATACTTTGTATCAGTTTTCTTGTTCATATTACGCCACTATAACATAAGTGTTATCAATGTTCCTTCAACACAGCGCTAAAATCAATTTCATTGGCGCCAAAAACAATTTCATTGGCGCCAAAATCAATTTCATTGGCGCCAAAAACAATTTCCTTTGTAAGAGAAATCATGGCGTCGTCAGCCCTGTAAGGCGACTGTAACGTGTTATCACACATCATGTTAGTTAAGAAATAGAACATCATTTACGGTGAATTATCGTGTAATATATCACGGTTTGGAAGGGCGAGTGAAATTATTGTTTACAATTGAATGACAAACCCTAATATATTACAAGATAATTCACTGTACAGGATGTTCTATTTCTATTCTAATACCCCTAAAATGTGAAAATAACGCACTCATCTGAAATCATTCGCACTGCTTTGCTTACTCCTAACGTTGCAAACGTTACAGTGATATATTTCGCATTGCCTTGCTTATTCTCCTAACGTTGCAAACGTTACAGTGATATATCGTTGAATATAACGAGATATTTTAAACTAGGCTATATAATGCGGGTGTAGAAAATGTCATCTAAAGAAGTGCTTTACAAACTTCTTGGCAAGTCCACATTGTGTAATTGTCTAAACAATTGTTTTTCTTTAAACTGCAGTTGTTGAATTACATTTAATGTATGAAACACATCTATATATCTATGAATATCTATGAACTAGTTCCGTACATTAAACACATTTAGAGCAGCAGCAAAACTCTTATATATGTTCTAAACTGTATTCAGATGTGGGAAGCCTAACTTTAACATTATTTTTCAGTCGCTATAGTACCAACAGTAACGTGTCTTGGGAGTATGATAAAGATGCAAGGAATGTAAGAATCTTTCATGGTTATCCGGTGAAGATAGGGAATTCCAATTCGACATATAAGTGTTTTTATCGGAACCGGGACTTATATCCTACCAGAGACATGTTGGGCGTTGACGCCGCCAGCTACTAACGTTTTGCATGTTTTCCTGCATATCGGATGTTGATGCGCGCGTGACTTTTATCTTTACTCATAAAGATAAGACTTTCCATCCCCCCATGTAAAAGGTGGATAGCCTTTTCTAGCATACCGGACAAGGATATTCGTCATTTTACCGGGGCTAGATATTTCCATCTCACCCTAGGGTCGAGATAAAATTCACGCGCTCAAACATCCGGTATGCAATACAACATGCAAAACGTTAGTAGCTGGCGGCGTCAACGCACAGCATGTCTCTGATATGCAAGACAAAGAATCTATCATGGGTATTCGGTTCAGATGGAAATTTCCAACCCTCAGTATTAGTGTTTTAATCGGAACCTCGGAAGAGCCTCGGTTCCGATAAAAACACTTATACCTCGGGTTGGAATTCCCTATCTTCACCGGATACCCATGAAATATTCTTATAATCCGGTGTGCAAGAAATGCAATAGAGACGCATACCGTCATTGTAATTTCAGACAACAACTCGTTCAGTAGACAGATTTTATTGTATTGTATTTTATGTGTCACAGTAAATCGAAAACGTATTTGATGGCAATGCAATCAATTTCTGGCTTATCCAATTATTAAGCCATAGTGAAGAACGACTTGATCTTTATGAACTTCAAGATTAGTTTTACAGAAATCGATTATTTTCGAGATGGATAGATGGATGGATATATAGATGGATGGATGGATATGGATGGATGGATGGATGGAGAGAGAGAGAGAGAGAAAGAGAGAGATAGAGAGAGAGAGAGGGAGAGAGAGAGAGTCTTATTAAACTATTAGTTTGCATCATTACTTATACATGGAAATTATAATATACACACATGTGCACACTCTGTAATAAACGGTTGCAATATTAATATAACTTTGGATTATTGCTATGTCGCCAGCTTACTCGTGTAGGAACTACATTGTATCATATCTAATGATGTAACGGGCCGCAATGAAAAGATAACAACTTTAAGCCTCCATTTTCTTATCGAATTAAGGTAAACAACTTTAATCAACAGATGATTATAAATTAATATTCATCATTTTCTTTGTTCTCTGTGTGGACGGCTTGATGTTGCATTAGCCTTATACATGGTATTTCACTGTCACCCCGTCGGTGTGTTCTTGGGCAAAACACTTTCCCTTAGCCTCGTCCGTCGGATGGGGACGTAAACCGGGCGGTTCCGTGTATCGGTCTATCCTCCGAGCACGTTAAAGAACCATAGGAATCTATTCGATAATAAGAGTGGGGTGTTCCCGGATTCCTATGTATCCTTCCCCTCTCTCTGGGGCGGCTCTAAATAACCTATACTTTGTTGATTAGCCGTTAAACAACATTCAATTCAATTCAGTGTCACTCGAAAGCGTTATATGCTGACAATGCCATCTATTGCTGGTTTATGCAATTATCCCGTAGTGAAAAACTAAAATGATCTTTCTTAACTTGAGACATTTGTTTTGCAGAAATCAATTATTTTCGATAATACATATGTCTTTATTCTATTTGCTGTTTGCCAGACGAAAATCATGTCGTTATTAATTTGTTTGAAGAATGATATATTGTTTGTTTCGCAGCAGTACCAATTTACCACCAATTTGCCACGCGAATATAGGATAAGAGTATTTGTGGATAACATTCGTCTGACCTAGAAATAATAGATAACATATATAGATCCAATATGTTTAGTCTTTAAATAATCAAACCCACGAAAAGCACTCAGCCGGATTCCTTGAGAAATCATAAATCACATAATATTGGGTATAATATTTCTTAAAACACCAGTAAATCAAAAATGACAAATGGTCTTAAAACATGCACTATACATGATTTAAAACATTCATGCAGAGCAAATATGTCGATCCCTGTTTAACCCGGGTATTGAATGACATTCGATGTAGAAAACGTCTATACCTTGTGTTGATAGGGGACATACATGTATCTATAAACTATTTCCGCACATTAAAGGAATGTAGGTCTTGCAGCAGAACGTGTAAATATGTCTTTCACTGCATATGAATATTTTATCTGTTATGCATTCCACATCTATGAACGGAAATGTTATAGCAAGCACGGTTTGTCTAAAAAAATCTACACAGACAAAATGAGGGAATAACACCTTTAAATAGAGTGACACCGGTCTGTAACAGCAATGTATACTATATATGTTAGCACAGGAGTAAGCTGATGACCTAGACATAACCGGAAGTTAAAGTAATCTGGTATTACCGTTTGCACATTATTACCATTTAATTTAGGGTATATCATTATAGCGTACATCTTTTAAAATTTAAAGTTTGTGACGTGTAATGTCGGTCCACCATTTTCTTAACGACTAAGTATAATCTACATATTATCAATGAATACACACCCTTGTCTTGGTTCCGTGTTATTACACAGGCTAATGATGGGGTTGTTTTTCAGTCTAGATATGTATTCTGGGGTTGTTTTGATTGATGGGGTTAATAACTACTGAAAAGGTGAAGCAACAAACACAAATAAGAGATAAAAGTACCAGACTCGGTTTTATTGAGTCTGTTCATGAGAGGTAATTATAAGATGCAATACCTCTCACGCCTCCTAGCACTAGCTTAAGCCATCGGTACATCACGATTCTGCTTGTTTAAATGACACTTTGAGGTGGTTCTAGGAATATCAAAATACCATTTGTGTGAAGGGTTATATAAATAAAAAGCCACAACATCCAAACATACGAACAATAGTCCCAGAAGTCCTGTCCGTACGCATGTCGGACTAACTCCACGAAGAAAAAAATGCACAACGTCGCTCTCGTCTGTATATCCGTTATCCGGACAAAAATATGGCCACTGCTTTACCAGGCAGAGTAGTAAATTCCTCCAAATCTATGTTTATTTTGTCATTTTCTTTCAAGCTCAAGAACTGCCTTACTCATCATCATTGTTTCAGGTACTTCTTGCGTGGTGGCAGAACATCGAGATCCTTGCTCCAGCGAAATCACGAGAGTACACAAACCAAACATCTTTTGTAGCCATTCTGTATTTCTTCAGTTGAGAAGGTTCTATGCCCATTCTGCATATTTCCAGCCTGATGTTAATGGAGGGTGGGCTGTGAAATGTCATTGCTGTTGACGACACACATGCGGCGCCGTAAAACCCAATTAAACTATTTTCTGTGTTCTTGGATTAATGATACGCTTAGTCGAAAACGAATTTGTTTGATGTTGAATCAATTGCTGACTTTTCCCATTATACCTTAGGGAGAAACAACCTGACCTTACTGAACTTGATGACATACGTTTTGTAGAAAAGTACTTGCGAATGTCCATGTATTTGCGGTTTGACAGAAGAAAACTATGTATTTTATTTGTTTGAAGGATGATGTCTTTTTTATTCAGCACCAATACAAATTTGAATCGCGATTATTCAGAAAGAAAACTTGCGGAAAGAATTTCTTGTGACTCAGAATGATAGATAGCATAATAAATAGATCCAGTATATTACTAGTAAACACGTCATTGATTGATAGGCCTTTTTTCCATAATCTTAGTTCTTTAACGTTTCTTATTTAGAAAATAGGAATATTTGTTAAGGGGTCGGCTTAAAAAGCGGTAGGCTATTAATTAAATTTTATGTCTCGATGTCAGTGTGTCTTTATAAGTAATTGCATGTTCACCAGCTCATGGTGATCCCATTTAACGAAATAATTTGGTGGCGCCATTATGAAATAGCACATAGGCTTCCTAATCAGGGGATCGTGCGTTCTATAACAGCCAGTTCCGAAATGAATTATGGAAATGCTTAAATCGTATTCATAGCTAACCAGTTCTTCGGACATAACCTCCAACTTGGGTCTGGAATGCAGATCGTACCAGTACATATCTTGTAAAATAGGTGTGCCGCTCTCCTGGCAGGAACATTCAACCTTCTGATTTATAGCCATGCACTTTATCCCTTATTTGTAAATAGTTTTATCTTTATATATTTACATAAATGTTTTATTACTACTTCATTTCTTCATCTTTCATCAGTTTTTGCGCACAATATGACCTATTTATATGTCGACGTGCCGTAAAACACCATTCATTCATTTAACCACAGAGCTAATTGGAATTTTTGGGAACATGCAATATTTATAGAACTTTATGAAACATTATTTAACAAATTTAAACAAACATCCAGCTGAATCAGTATATATAGTTCTTCACGTCGAACACGCAAATTGGATGAACCAGCTGGATTTAAAAGTATTATTTATCAAATCGAAACTTGGATTTTATTTTTTATTTTTTTTATCTCGAAAATTAACCTATAATGTGCATATGTGCTAGTTTTTGTTTTTGTGTTAGAAATGCTATAACGTGTCAACACATATCGTTGGTGTAGTGTTTTCATCAGGTCTTGTCAACACATATCGTTGGTGTATTTTTTTCATCAGGTCTTGTCAACACATATCGTTGGTGTAGTGTTTACATCAGGTCTTGTCAACACATATCGTTAATGTAGAGGTTTCATCAGGTCTTGTCAACACATATCGTTGGTGTAGTGTTTTCATCAGGTCTTGTCAACACATATCGTTGGTGTAGTGTTTTCATCAGGTCTTGTCAACACCTATCGTTGGTGTATTTTTTTTCATCAGGTCTTGTCAACACATATCGTTGGTGTAGTGTTTTCATCAGGTCTTGTCAACACATATCGTTGGTGCAGTGTTTTCATCAGGTCTTTCATCAGGTCTTGTCAACACATATCGTTGGTGTAGTGTTTTCATCAGGTCTTGTCAACACATATCGTTGGTGTAGAGTTTTCATCAGGTCTTGTCGACACATATCGTTGGTGAAGTGTTTTCATCATAGTGTTTTCATCAGGTCTTGTCGACACATTTCGTTTGTGTAGTGTTTTCATCAGGTCTTGACGAGAGAAAAGAGGCATAAGGTCAATGGTTCGTTAAGATAGCGATATTACCAGTATGAAGACTAGATACAAATGGGATGTTTTACACATCGATTTAGCGTCTCCGTGTCCGAATGGTTAAGACGTTGCGTTGTAAACCTTCGCCTCTCATCGCTACGGGTTCGAATCCCACTGGAAGCTCGACTTGTAAGTGAGCAAGTCGATTCTTACGAGTGGCGGGAGGTGTACAGTACTAGTTCTACCAAGGAAAAGTGGGTGATCTGCCTCTATCACAAAAAATCGACCGTCATATATAACCTCACGTGTTGAAAGTGACGTAAAAAAAACATACAAAACATCGATTTCTGAGTTTTATGTCGGAGGTTTACCGAATGGAAGTACGTCATCGGTGAGGTTAACGTATAGCGTGATAAGCTTATAATTAACTCTACGACAACGACTACTTAAATCTGACACAGCTGTGCGTGTCTGATATTGCTTGTTTGATGTAGCATGTTGGCGATTATATACATTCAATACATTCCTGAGAGCAAGTTCTTATTCTGATTGATGTATTTTGTGTTTCTTATATAAACTTACACCAATATGAGGAATCATTATACAATCATATACAACTGGTTTTCGATTCTCTGGACAAATGTTCTAACCGCTTTTTGGCAACTGAGTAGTTATTTGGTTTATATAAACAATAGTGTTCAAAACATGTGATGAAAATGTTATTTATCTGCTGTAAACGTATCAAGCTTTCTAAACATATACAAATAAAAGCAAAACCCTAACGGAGATAAGTCAATTTCATGTATCAGAGTTAATTACCAAAGCCAAATTAATCTTAATCCACCCGATGTCCACTTTTGTTAATTGAAATAAGTCTTTGAAAACAGTCTCTTGTTGAATCAGTTCACATGTATGTGACTGAAAACATGTGTTTACATCTGCCAGTACATTTCAGCTGTAATATAACTGACATAGTTGGTAGTTACAGCACGGTGCACACAACGACCTTTGTTAGAACTATCAGAGCTATAGTATAAAACATTTCTATCATATGTTTCTCCCTACGGCCCTCGAGAATCCGTATAAATCGCATATGCTTGAAATATTACTTAAAGTATGATTTTTCCCCCACTGTATATCAGTAGTATGCATAAACGCAGTGTTTTATGAGACACTACGAAATAGTACAGTCATATGTTTACACGTGTTTAGAAAGAATGTAATGTGGGGAATACGTTGGAATATATTGTTTAATAGTAATGACTAACACCGTAATTATTTATGAAACGTATTTATATGAGATTTTCATTCTACGGAGATAGTGTTGTACACCATAAACATGATAAATGTCAACAATATCAACAAATGATCGTGCATTCATTGATTCTAACCCGGCTTTTACAAATACAGTGCATACGGTTCCTTTCACCGTCTGGAAAATAGCTTGCACCAATTTAATTGATTGCAAATGTACCTAATATATGGCTACAATATTCGGCAGCAAAATCGTGTGACTTGAATGACATCTGTCCGTAAAACCATCATATATCTTGGGCCACCATCTCACTAAGTGCGTCAATATCCAATTTAGTCACTCAACACTTAATCAACATTATGCTTGTCTATACTGGAACAGGTCATTTTCTCCACTAGCATTTTTATTTATATTTAAGCAGAGAAAGTAGATATAAAAGTCGAACAGGAAATGTAGCATTCAAGGACCAAAGTCAACAACAACCACGCACAGAAACACATAACAACTACAAAGATTATTAAAAGACAAGATATGACATCTCAAACATAAACGGGTTGACAACAGGTCTACCGCCTTTGATAAGATTTATTTTACTTCATTTTGAGTCGACCAGACAAAATAAAATACAACGTAAGCTCTTGGCGAGCTTTTGATTTTGAACAGACTATATATAACATGAAGTATATTTAGAACAACAGTATAAAGCTATCTAAGGAGAAATCAGTTTACATTATTAAGACACCAATTAAGAGTATATAACATAGTAAAGCCGAACAGGAAATGTATTATTCTGTGGATAAAAAGGCCGCTGGGGGATACAACCAGCTGGCCTAATATTCATCAAACTTTTGAGCACAAGAATCGGATTCAGACTCAAAATCTCAATTTTTTTAATTTCAAATAAAAGCAATTTTACAAGCAAATTACTAGATTTACATACAGAAACGAGTAATTTCAAACGTAATTTAACAGATAATGTCTGAAAATCACAATTCTTACCCATACTTTTGTGTTGATATGGTTTGCAAAAAATTAGATTTTGAGTCAGAGTCTAATTCTGGTGCTCAACATTTTGATGAATTTAGGCCATGCAGGTTCTAGGGTGCACCAAACCTCATTCACCCCTTACATTAAGTTAAAACACTACAGTTACGAATATAAGATAATATTTATCACATACCACCTATACGACGTGAATGTTTTAATTTAATGTTGTCAGTTTACCTATTGTACGTCGCCATTTCGTAACTGAAATCATGACCACATGTTTTGTTTAAATGTTGTCAAAATATGTTATGTAGCTGTCACGCGTTCGAATGCGTTTTATATGTAGAGTAAATATGAATCTCTCCGTTTTAAGAACGCATTATATGATATACCATGAACATAAATAGGCATAACAGTGTTTCTCTTTATATTTTATATATCAACAAAGTGGGCGATTCTCATTTGCATAGTTATTACACTAGAGTATTATAATATTTATGTCATGGCTTCATTACATTCCCAAAAGTCATGTTTTGTGATAAATATATTTAATGTGATTGGTAAAGCAACCATTTATACGTAATACATGGTCAATATTCGAGAGAGTGCCATTGTTATCAGGTTACAGTTGTTAATGGTGGATTATATTATGTATGCAGTACAAGTCAACTTCGAACCCCACTGGGAGCTGGACTTGTGAGAAAGTGTCGATTCTTACGTATGGCGGGAGGTGCACAAGTACTGGTTCTACTCAGGAAATGTGAGTGGTCCGACTCCAAAAAACAAACAAACAAATACACGTTGTGTAAAAATTTAACATATGTATATTTTTACGTTTGAAATATATGGATTGCATTCATTTTCCAGTGATGGGTGAAATTAAAACAACGATAGTAAGTACTGATATTATGTACTTATTGGCATTTCATTGGTTTTAACAAAAAACATGCGAGTAAATATCGGAATGAACGTGCGACCTTTACCAGCGTTTACCTCTCACAACACAGTTAATTTTGAATTGGACCACTGTAGAACTTCCTGAATTTTCTTATCAATATTTTCTTTGTGAAACTTGAAATCTGTTACTCTAAATATCCAGCAAAAAACACGTTTTTTTTTTTTAAAATATCAATAGTTTGAAGAGACCCTCTTGAATTTGTCCATTTCACTTACATGTTCCAATGTATCACTACCCAGTATAAGATTCTGAGATCTGGGCTCAGAAACATTCAGGCATATTCAAACCTGTATGAAATCATGAACTTGTCCCATTCTTGTCACCTGCAACATAAAAAGAGAAAATATTTGCAAATGTTAAGACATACGAGACAATAACCGAGTAACACAGATCTTTTTTTTAAGCGCAAGAAAGTTCTTACCGTAGCTGAAATAATTGTTTAGTGATACCTTAAAGGACATTATAAACAAACTTGTACTTAATTTGAGACGTTAAAAACACATGCACTGAATATTAAAATATATTTTATACAGCTCTAAGACCACAAACACATTGAAACAGAAATGATTTCAATATTTTCAGTCATTGAAATTAACTAAGTAAAAGTAAAAAAGGCTCAGAGGCTAAGAAATACATTTTGGAGGCAAAATGTTGCAAATCTGAACAACAAATCGCCGAAAACAAGAAATATTTGTTAAATAGAGAATATTATGTCAGTGCCTTTTACTGGCATGTTTATTAGGCGAGGCTTAGAAAACGAAGGCTCTGCCGAGCCATTCTTCGATTTCGTGCAGAGCCTAATAAACTTGCTAGTAAAAGGCACTGACATAATATTCTATTTATCATGTAGATTAACCACATTTTCTGTATGAATTACTATTATTACCAATTTCTCAGAATGTTACGCTTATCGAGGACGCCGCCATGTTGTTTGTTTTTGTTTGTTTTATGACGTCAGGCAACGTTACGTGCATGCCGTCAGATAACGTTACATACAATAAACGCCGAGGAATTCCGCATTGATTTGCTCTATTGGTCAGTGCCTAATAAAGCAAAATTTAATAGGTTACCCCTTTATTAGGCAGAAAACTTCATATCTGCATGATAAATATAATTATCAGTGCAATAATTAAGACCTGAAGATTCTGATATGTGTCTTTTATATGCATGTTAAAAAGAAAAAACAACATTTGAAATAAACAAAATGTATACAGTTACATTTGAAATAATATATAAGTTGTTAATTTCAATGATCTCCTAAGCTACACTTTTTTTCCTTTTTATATCATAGATTTTGAAATGCCGTAATTTTGGCGCCAAAAATGCATATTTAAGCAAAATACGCTGTCATGAGATGTGGCAACGGCTTCGGTGTATGTAGTAAACCAATGACGCAGTCAAACGTTATGCTTGACTTGTTATAGGTCGCACTACACAATATATATATATATATATATACTTCTGTTGAGGTCAATGGTTAATACGAATTCAAGGGAATGACTCACTGCTGCGGGTCAGTAGTCATTACCGGGGATGAATACCATTGACATAAACAGATTTATTATATTGAATAGTGGAGAAAAGAAACAGACAGCGTCAAGATAAGTAAACTATTGAAGATGGGCTTTAAAAGAAACGCAATACTGAACTTAGTTTATATTTATTGGAATAACAAGGCCATAGTTTCAGCATAATATAAAGAAACATAATGTGCATGTCAAATGTGCAGTCACGATATTTATAACAATTTGAAAAATGGTCATAGCTCCGACCATGTATTGAAGTGAATGAAAACTGTACTCAATGAACCCTGGGACCAGTTGTTCAAAAAGCCAGATATTTAAAATTTAGTTGTTTTCCTTCAAATGTTCTCGTAAAATAATTACTACACACTGCTGTGACTGCGACATACTGCCAACACCGTGGAATATCCACCGCTGAAGCCACGACGGAAGGATTTATATTGTTAGGACTTCATCTGTATTAGGATACGCTATGCCTAAACCGCCATTTCTCGAATCATGTAACTGAAATATATATAAAACTGGCAAAGCAAAACAGAACAATAATATGCATAGGTAATAAAATGAGGTTATGGGTATTCATTTCCCTCATTCATCATATGACCCAAATACGGTCGACAACATTCAAAATGGTCAGCTATAACATTAACAGAAACCCAAAAGTGGCTTGCAATCCAAACTTGTTAGCATACAGGCGCGTAGCTGGGTCCAAATTTGAGTTACGCACCTCCGCTAGGGGGTTCCGGGGGCATGCTCCCCAGTTTTGTTTTTATTTTGCCAGACGATCATAGGTGAGTTTTGGCGTATATTTCATAGCCATTTTAAGCTTATTTTGACTGCTATTTTAACTGCCCAGAGTTGTATGATCGGACTTTTAAATAAGCGTTTAAGCGTTGAACTGGACATATTTCAGAGTTAATTGCTGGCAGCGAAATAACTGTTCCCTTGCCGATCTGATCTGTCTTTGAATGCAAGAGTTTGAGTTCAACCATCGTTCTGACCCAAACATTTCACGTTAGAGAACAAAAGTGCATGAGCGCTAAACGTTTTAGAATCTGCCACCAGCTCACCAACTCGAAGTAGACCAAACTAACCCAAGGAAAAAGCTGATGGGAACATGGCAGCTGCGTATGCTGACACACAAATGATTGGTAATAGTCCCAGAATGTTTATGTTATGCCAATATGACATTACCCTCTGAGACGCCATTCAGGTCATGTAGCCACTGGTCATCCCCGCTGGCCTGAACCTCCTCCTCCCAAACCGAACGAATTGACGCTACAATCTGGGACGTCAATTTCTTCACTATTTCGTCTACCAACTCCTTCGAAACCACGGGGTCCTCCGTGCGCGTGACATTGACATTCTTCCCGGCTGGTGCCGATTTTCCCTGTGCCTTAGATGGTCCTTTACTTGCATACGGGCTCTTCGACGGTCTTGCCGATTGCCGCGTAGGCATCTTGTATTACTGAAATAAAATGCTTAATTATAAACACCTCGCATTTACATTACAAACACCGAAGATATCAACACCTCGCAGTTACATTATTATGCAAGATATTCATATTACTATAAATATTATAAATAGTGTTAAGCACATTTATTACATTTGTCTTATTACTAATTATTGATTAGAATCAATACCACACTAATAATACCCTAAACCTACTATGGCATGAGAAACAATGAAACCTTCACTTTCTAATAACACTTGTTTTATAACTCTAGACTCCAGTGGAAATGCTTGATAAACACTTCAGTATTGATGGGTGTCCCTTTAAAATATTGCAACAAATATATAAAAGCGTGTACATTTCCTTCTTAATATAGTAAAAACAAAAACTAATCTGTTCAAACCTCTCTTTAACCACCGAAATACACTTCTCTTGTTGACTGTCAGTCGACAAAATAAGATGAAACTCATTTTGACAAAAGAACCCATTCACGCAATGCAAATTGCGTAATTACGGACAAGGGAGATAACTTCTATATGAATAGTATACATGACAATATGTATATCTAGAACTAAGTTCAACTGAATAGATTTAATATGTTAACTACCACAGCCGTGTTTGTTTCCCTTGTTCGTTTTCCTAGTTTTTAACAACCAAACTGAATACTCTGTCTTCGTGATCGTATTATACATCTACCAACGAGATGTCGAGGTTGGCTGAACAAAGACGCGAGACGGTTACAGATGACCTTCACCTAGATTATTCAGTGACCGACTAGTAAACATACTTACCGTTTGTTGTTCGTAGATGATAAATAAATATAAAATATACCCCATTATAGTGAAACTTATACAAAGTTAACGATTTAATGGTGGCATAGTTCCGCTTCGCCCTGTTCACGATTTCGCCATGACGTGTTGATTTTCCCACGATCACCAGATTTTGACATAAATTTAGAACGCCACAAATTACATAATTAATAATATAAACCAATGTGTTGAAAATGTAAACGGGGTTAAAAACCTGGCAGAACGATATGCAGTAAAGTACTGCCGCCATTGATTTTATTGAACATGTTCATAATTTGAGTGAATAAATCTCTATTAAATCAAAAACATCGAACATTTACTACTGCACATTTACGATAAATAATATCCGGAAATTAGCCATCTCAAATACTATATAATTATGTTTTATAAATGAACACGATACATGTTAAAGAGTCCAATTTAGTTTTCCGAATATCTGATACCACCTACAGGAAATGGCCGCAAAATAGAAAGAAAGAATAATTGGTGCAGCGTGCGATTTACACACTCATTAATAAAAAAACAGGGTAGCCAAACACACAATAAGGAGGGTCGCCAAACTTGTTTATGAAAATTATCAATCCCACTTAAATAAAAGGATTTATGTCGATCAACGACAAATCCCACTATTTTCTTTATTATATTTTGTAATATGGAAATAAATTGTCTTCAGCAATATGGATACACTTACTCACTCTTAATGTCGTGAGTAAATCAAGCATTCTTCAAGCATGTAAAAACAACAAAACACAAGCTTAGGCAATAGGCGTATATATTCAGGCAGTTAATAAACATTAAATACCAAAACGAACCTGGTCTGAACTGAGCAAGTCCAATCGTGAGAAGAGAAAGGTCTTCCTGGTACATTAACGGGTGCTGGACGAACATCTTTTGAACAAGACTAACACATTTCTTTAAAAGTATTGTAAAAACAATTTTACATGTATACATGTATGGAGACAAGTAAACATACACATGTAAAAGGAGATAAGTATACATGTATGAAGACAAGTAAACATACACATGTAAAAGGATATACGTATACATGTATGGAGACAAGTAAACATACCTATGTAAAAGGAGGTAAGTATACATGTGTGGAGACAAATAAACATACATATGTAAACGGAGATAAGTATACATGTACGGAGACAACTAAATATACACATATAAAAGGAGATAAGTATACATGTATGGAGACATGTAAACATACACATGTAAAAGGAGATAAGTATACATGTATGGAGACAAGTAAACATACACATGCAAAAGGAGATAAGTATACATGTGTGGAGACAAGTAAACATACACATGTAAAAGGAGATAAGTATACATATATGGAGACAAGTAAACATACACATGTAAAAGGAGATAAGTATACATGTATAGAGACAAGTAAATATACACATGCAAAAGGAGATAAGTATACACGTATGGAGACAAGTAAACATTCATATGTAAAAGGAGATAAGTATACATGTATGGAGACAAGTAAACATACATATGTAAAAGGAGATAAGTATACATGTGTGGAGACAAGTAAACATACATATGTAAAAGGAGATACATATACATGTATGAAGACAAGTAAAAATACATATGTAAAAGGAGATAAATATACATATATGGAGAAAAGTAAACATACATATGTAAAAGGAGATAAATATACATGTATGGAGACAAGTCCACATAGATATGTAAAAGGAGATAAGCACATGCTTTCCATAGATAACGTAATTATAATCATGTAAAATAGTTCTCTAAAAATATGGGATTAAAATAATGTAGATATTTATGTATAAACATATATATTAATATAACAGTGTAATGAAGGTTGGGTGGGTGCACAAACTATATTTCTCTGCCTAAATACAAAGCCTTAGGGTCCCAGAACAATAGCACACACTAGTATATATATCCTAGAAACGCGCCAAACGTGAATACCAAATTTGCACGACATATTTGTTACACAGGACAAGTAGAATGACGACATTATGACTTACCTGTTGTTCCGGTACGAGAATAATTTCATATAATGAAAAAAGACGTTGCTAACTTATTTACATACATGACGTCAGGCCATTTTCAAAAACGAAAAGGAAACGTTCAATAGTTCATAACAATGACTTTCATGTGAATACTTTATAGCCAATAAAAACTGCATATTTTAAATGATATATAATAATGAACTGTACTGCATTCTGAATATAACCTTTCAAGATAGAAGTCAGTGTTTTTTGATGAAATACAGTTATTTGCCCTCACACAAATATACAAAACCTAGTACGTTGACCAGTTTTCTTGTATAGTTCAGACTCTATTGTACCTATACCTTTAGGACATCCTATTTGTTAAAAGGCGGTAAGACTATACACCTTAGAACTACACACACACACACACGCACGCACGCACGCACATACGCACGAACTCACGCACGCACGTACATATACTGAGTGGTGTCTTCAGTTGTACTTATTAGGACTTTCACTCCAGAGTTTGTGCCAGAATTCCAACAACACCAATAACATTGGTCAGATTTTGATGGCGTTTCTTCTATTTGCTGAACATCCAATTTAAGACTGTGTTTATCTCTCCTGGGACAACAAGAAACGTAGCTGTTTTTAATTACTAAAACTATTTAAGAATTCATTGCACAAGAATGATCATACAGTTAAATTCAAAGGACCCAACGTTGGGGTTAGACCTTCCGGGTAGAAGACGGTGAAGAATTGTGTATAGACTAATACTTCTTGCGTGCGTTCAAGGTCTCACTAAACAGTTATCACCCTTGCACTCAACTTTCTTGCGATTAAACAAAATAGAACTGTGTTATTTGGTTCTTGTTTATTTCCGAAAAGTTTGGATATGACTGAATGTTTTTGCTCAGAACCTAACAATGTGTAAATTGCAAATGATATATTTTAAATTACATACATTTCTTTTTTATAAAAATATAACAGCCTATACTACAATTTTCAATTTAAATGAGTGTTTATGTTTTCTCAAGCCTAGTTCGATAAAATGAGACACGAAAGAGCAAAATATGACCTTTGTATTACTATTTGCATTTAACTTTGAACAACTGAACTAAGAATGATTGCCAGTTTACGTGTCTGAACGGGTTCCATATGTTTTAAAGTATGTTAAAGTAAGATATATGATAGTATAACTATCAAAGCCTTTACGGCTGTAAATCAAGTAGTAGTATATATACATACATTTTACACTGTGTGTATTCCAACTTGCAATCATGTTTTACTGTAAACTACATGTGTTGCAAATATACACTGTTTATAATAAATCACGGTATTGTAAGTGTTTTCCTTACTGGCTTTACACCTGACTTTAGGCATTTTCTGTATTAACTATACTAGATATAGGATTTAATTAACACGATGTGTCTTGTTAGCCTTCTTTTCAGTAAATGTGACTACAAGATATTCACACATGTTGTTCGTGCATCTACTGGAGATTCATATAACACTTGACATTTATTGTAAATGGCATACCTTTCAGTACTAGTTATCGCCCACACCGTTGAGGCGTATTACGGTATCCATTTACCCAGAATTGGCATCAATAATGTCAGGTTGTATATATGTCTAATCTTGCATTAATGTAACCAATATTCATTTCACGATTTGAAGAAGATTGTCAGTTAAGCCATCCACCATGTTCGTATTTAATCACATGTTCACCTCGATGGATAACGCGAAATAGAGTGGAGTGATTGCAGTTGGGGCATCCGCGTCACATGGACATATTTCTAGTTATACCATCTATTCGGAGCTGTGCAAGGTCTATGTTGTAGTGACTGACTATTTCTCTCAAATGTAACCTTTGGGAAAGGTCTTTAAATTAGATCACTTCGTAATTCCAACTGGTCTGTTTTAGAAAATAAAATGGTAGCTTAAAGCTACAGAGTCTCTATATCAATCGATTTCTTCTTTGTAAGCGCGTCTTTATTTGTAACTTGATGTTCACCAGCTCATGTAGAAATCGGGTATTTAAGCGAGCAAATATAACGCAGGACATCATTTATTGTATAGACATCGACCAGTTCACATCGTACCTATACACAGTTAACATTATTATTTACAGACGAAAAATAATTGCCTCTTTCGGGACTGGAACACACGACCTTCTAATTTCAAGTCAGGTGTCAGTCCACTGAGCTATAACGCTTTTTGAGAAAATGGTATATCAACTACCATTTATTATGAGGCAAAATAGCTCAACATATTTGAACGTACATCAATATGAATCCATAAATATATAGTCCAACTTGCCGGACGTGTTAATTAACATTGCCTGGTGTAATACTATACGTTATCAATATGAAACTAATATTCCGCCTCAAAACAACCATGTCTCGACTTGTTATTCAGCACTTGATGAGTTTGTTTGTGCGCTAGTTATTACGTAATGCCTATTTAGTTTACGTAATGCCTATTTAGTGTTAATATAGAGAATATTATGTCAGGGCCTTTTACTATCAAGTTTATTAGGCTCGGCACGAAAACGAAGAATGGCTCGACAGAGCCTCGCCATTATTCGTTTTCTAAGCCTCGCCTAATAAACTTGATAGTAAAAGGCCCTGACATAATATTCTATTTATCATGTAGATTATCCACATTTTTTGTATGAATTACTATTATTACCTATTTCTCAGAATGTTACGCTTATCGAGAATGCCGCCATGTTGTTGTTTTTTGTTTGTTTTATGACGTCAGGCAACGTTTCGTGCATGACATCAGATAACGTTACGTACAATAAACGCCGAGGGATTCCGCATTGATTTGCTCTATTGGTCAACTTGCCTATTAAAGCAAAATTTATTAGGTCACCCCTTTATTTGGCAGAAAAGTGCATATCTGCATGATAAAATGATATAACATACCTATAATAGCCGTGGTTTAGTGGTTGAACGTATGCCCATCAAAACTTAAAAGCGCAACGGCAGTGGTTCAAATCCCATCCCGGACAAGTATTTCTTTCCACATATATTCCGAAGCAAGCCGTTATTTATCGATGTTACCTGTACGAAAACGAGTATGATAATGGACCTTTGGAAACGGCCGAGCACGACACATACGAAATATTGCAGTCTCGGTTTGATTGAAAATGTTCATGAGCGGTAGTGAAATATGCTATCTACCGCTCACGCCCTCTAGCCCCGGGTTGAGCAGAACTTAATATTCATAAAATCAATAGTACACAGTTTTAACCATCCCGAAGATGGCATGCATATGGTGAAGGCTAAATAAAAATGTGATATTTTACGCATCGATTACCGACTATTGGGGTGACTACTTCACACGTGACTCATTCATATTCATGAGTTATTACCAGTTAAAATAGAGACTGTGTAGCTTTAAGTATTTAGATTGAATACCAATACATATTATGGTACACACTATTCATTTAATTTTTTCTAATATTGACAGCAATTATTTTTAAATTATAGAAGTATTGCAATGATTTCCGTTAAATTGAAAGATTGTTTACTGCTTGCTGCTCTGACCATAGTGGTGGAGAATATAATTATGGATATGTTTCTACTTGCAATTGTAAACGATGCATTCCTTCATTTTGCTTATGCCCCATTTCTAAATACATGTGTGTAACTGAGGTCAATTCAAAAAAGTGCAAGCAAGACACCATCATGTCATTAAATTGCATTACACTAAACTAAATAAAAACTATCTTTTGGTTCATTTCTTTTTTTAAGGGAATACAGACATATGCCTCATTCCAGACATCTGACAGTACCCACCACATAAACCCCTATCACACACTGTATAATAAATAAACTGGATTCTTTGATCATTAATCTTCAAACATCCCATGTAATTGGATCGAGAACCACCATTCTTATTTGTTGTTTTAAATTTATATTTTATTAAATATTTTATAAAATAATCATAAAAACTGATTATTGTTTTTGTTCCGATTTGTTTTTATAGTACTATAAAAGAGATTTCATGTTGAGTCTTTCACCAGATAACCAGGCAGATGTTATTGAAGCCTTTAATGACATCTCTCGGTATCTGGATGACATATCGAACATTGACAACCCTTTTCTTTCTACTATGGTTAATACTATATATCCTAAAGAACTTCAACTTAACAAAGCTAATATTTCTGATACTAACGCTTTTTTCCCCGATTTACATCTCTCTTTTGAAAATGGTGAAATAATTAGCAAAATCTATGACAAGAGAGATGTTTTTAGTTTTGATATTGTTAATTATCCCCATTTGGATAAGGATTTTCCCCGAGCAACTTCTTATGGGTTCTATGTGTCTCAACTTATTCGTTTTTCTAGAGTTTGTACTCGAGTTGAGGACTTTAATATTCGTAATCTTTGTATAACTAAAAAGCTACTCCATCAGCGCTACCTTTACCATAAACTTCGTAAAACCTTTGCAACATTTTATTATCGTAACCCTGATCTTCTTTCCAAATATAAAAGTTATTCAAGAACTCTTCTGCGACAAGGACTAGGCCTATCACAACCTGACTTCTATGGTGACGTGATTTACAAACTTCGTAAGATCCTTGGTCATGATCACTTTCATACTATCTTGGTTAAAGATGAAATTTGTCCTAAATCTACAAATCCGTTGTTGATATGTTTTTAATTATTAAATATCATTATAAATACGATGTTTACTATGCTATTGATGTATGTTTAGTGAAAATATGTTTTTAAAGATAAAAACCGAAAAGACGAACAGGCTTCGCTAAGAAATTGAAAAAAAATCAAAGGGGGAAAACTCTTCTCGTAAAACCGGAAGTGACGTCATTGGGAACAAAACGAAAACATTTGTACATAGGGAAAGCACGCAAAAACAGTATAGTGTGTGTGAAAATGTCGGAATTAAGCGACTATGATGATGAAATGCCCATGATAAGACGGTTGCACAATGTGCAACCTTACGATGTTGAGCCATAATTCGTCTCTGAGGATGAAAATACCTCGGATTCATCAACCGATGAGGAATTTGAACGCGGTGCAGGTGCAAATGAAGAGCTTGGTCGTGTTGGCATTGTTTTCATCTAAATTCTGACTGTAAGTCACCAGCAACGCTGCAATATCTCGGTACATTTACACTAAGCGCGAAATGCAGTATATTCCGAATGAATGAACATGGTCTAATACTTGTACATTAATACGAGCGTCAGATTAAGGACTTTATTTTTGCCAAAAAGTAGACATTGACAAAATATATTTAGAGTCTAGTAATTATAATTGATAAATAAATAAATAAATGAAACAGCATCTAATTTCTATAGTATTCTATATACCATAAATCCCCGCCGCCTCCAAACACTCTATAGTGGTGTATGAGATTCGGATTTGCAGTATGACACGCTTTCTTCACGTGCCCCCAACTAACAATGTACCACACACCGACTAATCAACTATTGCGGTGCCCTATTTAAGTACAGCCTCCGTGTTTATTTTACCGAATTCATTTACATTTATATGCTAAACCTTTATAGCAATCTTTTGAAAAAGACGGCTACATTATATTAGCACCGTTCACGTAAGACGCATGCGCATCTAATTCAACAGCTAAACAATCACGATGTACAGATCTAAGACTATATATCTTTCTATAATTTATCGTACACATACCCGAGGAATTGCTAAGATAACTGAACAAAATCTTCTATCCTACCTCATTTAATTATTTCTTCCACAACGCCGGTCGAATCGGCGAATAAAACTTGCTCGGAGACGGCGGGGTTAGGCACTTCTCATTTTTGTAAGAAAAAATTGTTGGTATCGCTGTTGTTTTTAATCTGCATGGCCGTTTGTCCTCCAAATTCAATGAAAATGAAACCAAAGGATGGACTTCCCGCGAATCCAACTCAAAGTGTTTACTACAAACTCGCGCGTCTTTCGAAGGTTCCCATTTTTTTGACGCGACAGGCGATTTTCGTCGACAGCGGTCCACCCACACTTCAAATATTAATCAATCATTAACCTGATTAGGAAAACGAAAGAAACTGATGTTATTAGATTGTCATTTTTTATGCACACGTTGACACCCAGCTACAGCTCACGGCATTTTTAACACGTAATCCTACATAGACAATACTATACAACTCAATGCGACACCGCTAATCGTTTGGTACCAATGACGTCACAGGATCACGTGACACTTACCTGTCTTCAAAAAGGGCGAAACTCGAAGCGTGTGCGCTATGAGATCAAATTGGCTACTGTGAGAAAACGGGACAACCAATAAGTGTAATATTTCAACATATTGTATATTATATACATATATTTCAGAATATATGCTCAAAGGACACGCTATATTTCACCTTTAAACTTGTTAAACTTGTTAAAAGGTTTATCAAAAGCAGTTATGACCCTATCATTTTGCAACGCACTGAATGCTTGGTGGTGGACCCATTTACAGTTCGCTACTATGCTTTCCTCTTTAATTGTGCGATGGCCGGACAGGCTGTGGACCCTATGATAACGTCAACATAAAGACCAAAAGGACTGGGACGTTTGATGTTTGTCTGCAATCTTGTCTTGTCGTGCCTTAAATGGTTTGTTCTCGTGTTGCTCTGACTTCTGCCTGTCACTGAGTACTGAGTTCTTTGTGGCATTCAAGGCACGAGCATCATTGTGTTTAACTTATATTGCCTATTAATGCTGCATTGTTGGTTAGAGAATAGTTCATGGTCGGGTTTTATTGGAATGACAGTAGGGTAAGTGTGAGGTTTGGTGCACCCTAGAACCTGGTTTAAAATCCAGCGGCCGGTTTTGCCACTGACCGTTCCAAGGCGGTAGCCCTATTGTCAACCCTTTTGTGTTTATGAGGACTTATTTGGCCTTTTATTCATATTTAGATTTGTTCTTTGTTTCTGTGTGTGTTTGTGGTTGACTGTCGTCCTTGAATGCTGCTTTTCCTGTTCGATTTGTATATCTACTTTTGCTTGTCATTCATTCATTCATTCATTCATTCATTCATTCATTCATTCATTCATTCATTCATTCATTCATTCATTCATTCATTCATTCATTCATTCATTCATTCATTCATTCATTCATTCATTCATTCATTCATTCATTCATTCATTCATTCATTCATTCATTCATTCATTCATTCATTCATTCATTTATTTATTTAGTTTGGATGTGGAGGAGGGTGTGGAGGGGTTGGAGGTTGAGCAGAATCGGATAAGGGTAAATGAGCGGTTATGTTCGTGCGGGTAAAACGAGCGGAAAAATGCGCCTCTGTTTATAGCTCGGGAACTTCATGTTATTTTTAAGCATTGGTAATACATAGAGAATAATCGACAGTATCGGTGTGATACGAAAAATATGTCACGAGAACACGTTGTAATTCGGTTTAAAAACGAGTTCAAAGAACGAGTTTTTTTAACCGAATTACGTGTTCGAGTGACATAATTTGTGAATCACACCGATACTGTAGATTGTTCTATTTATTATAGATAGATAGATAGATATTTTATTCAAACATAAGGCATTACGCCCAACAGTTCACATGCAAATAGTACATACATATAAACATGTATATGAAATACACACAATATTTTCCAGTTAATGACAATTTGTATAATTTCATAGGTGAGTTTCAAGATCATCTGTATATGTTACTAGTTAAAAAGTATTTGACAACTATTAAGTATACAAGTGTTTAATATATATTTTTAAATTAATATTCCTAAGTACTGATCAGCTATTATATACCTAACAGTGATGTTTTAAGGATATTTAACTGAAAATACTCTCCCCGCAACCTCGCAACACCACGCAAGTTGCCCTCGCGTATGAATACACTTGGCAAATTTTGAAATGAGCCATTACAATTTGCTGGTTGAAAGCAATAGCAATCTACAGTACCATTAAATACAAAAATGGTAAACAAGTAGTTCCGGCAAAGTGATATCGTCACACCAGTGACGATATAGACAAGAAATTGCAGCACAGCTGCTGGAAAAAAAGTTGGACAATTCTGAACATAATATTAATATTTCAGGGGTCAAGCTAGGGGAGAAGGACAGTACAGCGAAGTTGGAAATTCACAATTATTTATATAGGTTTAATAAAACTGGTTGAATGATTTATATATGTCGTCAATTTGTATTTAAATATATGATATATCTAGGCCTATTGTTTCAATTTCTAATTAAAGTGTTGTTTTTTAGTTTCATGTTTTAATAATTTAATTTTGAGTGGTCATATTCAATATGCATATCATTATCGGAGAATTTAATATGAATGCCATTAACGGCTCATCAAAACATTATAGATTATTTAGAGCCGCCCCTGAGACAGGGGAATGATAAGTGTATAGGCCCATACTCTTACTCTTACCGAAGTTTCTTTGTTTTATACATGACATAATGTGAATTCTAGTGCATTCTGAAAACATTTAATTGCTAAATCCTATGATAATGACCCCGTGCGAGGCCCTTAAAATCTGAGAAGCATAGGCTAACATTGCTTGTCGAATTTAAGGTGTGTGATGGTTTTGGGCGGGATGATAGCCTCTGGTTCGCCCTTGTTATTTGGGGATAAGCCAATTCAATATGTAAGGTATGCATTGAATGTTGTTTAATGACTCATCAACACATTATTCGAGAGAGGAGATCACACACAGGAATCTGGAACCTGTAAATAATTAAACCTTTTGTGATATACACACCTCTTGTATAGACCTCGCTGTGATCGGCATTATTTTGGCGTTTACAGCACCACTTTACCATGTTTACCACACTGTCATAAAATTGTTATAACATATGAATTTGTAAGCGATTTGGGGCTCCGCTTCTCGAAGCTTATTTCAGTATGTGATCTATGAATTTGTTTAATGTTCGGGGTCTCGCTTCGTGCGAATTGAAAGTGTTAACTAAGGTCAGCTACGACATTGAAGAACAGGACGATTCAAGGTCTGTGGGCTTCGCTTCGCGAAGCTTACCAAAATATTATTGTTTTATTTAATGTTCGGGGCTTCGCTTCGGGCGAAGCTCAATACTTTGTAATTATTAATTTATCATGAATTACATAAGTTTACTCCAGACTACATGTACAGTAACATATCTAGGCCCACATTACAGCATAGGCCTATGGTTGGGGCGTGGAGGTATGATCCTTCGGACTTTTTATTTCATTTTAGAATGCATTAATTAGGTAAGTAAACTGTCACAGATGTGTATCTGAAAATACCCATATCGCGTTCCCATTGCTAGTGGGTCCCAAAGGGGTTTTGCGTGAAAACGTGATCGGGGTGTTTTTAAAAACGTGACACGTGAAACAAACAATATTTTTGCGTGATTGCGTAAAAAATTATATCAGCGTTGGTAAAACGTGATCGCGTGATATGGTGACGTGAAACGTGAATTTTTAGTCCTTTTCAGTCTTTTTAGTGTCCCTCCTCCTCCCACGAGCCTCCCACGAGAGCTGAACTTTCGTACTTGCGCGAACATCTGGCACGGGGAAAACCCGGGGACACTACAATCAGCCGAGTCGTGTATCAGATACAGTATAGGCAGTATAGACTGGTGGTATGCCGACAGTTTCACTGACATAGCTCACTACATTACAAGTAGCACTGGTCGGCCTGGAACTAGTCTAATACAGTTTGCTGACAAAAGTGGTCTCCCTTGACTGGATTCCAAATCTATTACTATTTGTATGATGGTCTCGGTAGTACAACATAATACCGCTAGGTGCGCGCAGATCTAATAGCGCGCGAGAATCGTATCTGCTTGTTTACGGACTTCAAACCGTTGCAGAATGGCAGAAGCTATTCCTCCGTTTGAGTTTATTGTTTGTATTTTTGTTAATGGGGTCAATTTGAAAGCCTCAAAATACATCTGACGGCTCAAGTTTGTGTGTGTTTTTTTTTTTTTTTTTTGTTGTTGTTGTTGCAACTCACATATTGTACTAGAGAAGCTCGAGCCTATAGCGCTTCACGTCTGCTCATCCACATTTAACGTGAAATGTGAAAGTTCTGCTATTTTCACGTGAAGACGTGATCCTTGTTTTTATTTTACGTGATCACGTCAACAGCCCCGGTACAAATACTATTTAAATATTATGTTACTCGGACAGTATTTGATTTCAAGACAGTCAGATGATTTTAAAAAAGCTGTTTAAAAGCTGGATACCCTTATGTTAAAGACACTAACAGGTCAAATAATTGCAGAATTACACTTACCAATCGTTTATCCAAACGCTATCCAGGTTTGCAGGTTATATAATCATGTATATTTGCTGGATAAAAATATGTGTTGTTCATGGGTATTTGAAATACCTGAGACTGAATATGCGTAAAAGGAATTATGAATTGTTAACTCTTAATTCGACAGAATTTGGGTTTTGGCTCTGCTGGTTAAAGTATAAAAATAACTCAAAATATATTTTAAATCAAGTAGATATTAAACAAGATTTTTCTAAGATGCTTTATGTATAGAGTCCTTGGGAATTATTTAGATATTTGAGAAACGAATGTCTTTTTTTAACAATATGGTTATAAAGGATGAAAAACCGAGGCACATTTCAACGAATGTTTAAATAAAGAAAGCAAATAACTGAATAATAGTATCCAAAAGAAATACAAATCCAGTGCTCATCTGCCTTAAAGTATATTCGTCGCGTGAGTTCTAAAATCTCATCAAATCAAAGGAAGTCAATTGTTCACGAATAAATCAATACTATGTTAGAGCATTGAGTTAAAACCAAATTTATAATTTGATTTAGAATTTACACAAAATCCCATTTTACAGTTTTCACCATCATCAAAACAAAATGAAAATTTGCTAAAAGTGCAAACATTCATGGAATGAAATAAAACCAACCCGGAATAAATGTATAAACATGAAACATGCATTTTTTGTCGAAACATGATTGTAATACAAACTGAAGCTTGCGCTTAGGGAAAAGCACAATACATATGTTTCATCTGAGTTTTAGTACCTGACTCTTTCCTATCAGGTATTTTTAGTGTGAGCAAAATCATTTTCTCCAATTCCGGCACTGAAATGAAGGTCGTATATATCACGGCTTCAACCTATTTTTGGGTCGTGGTATGGATGTATCTTGATATTGTCTGTCAGATGCGTCCTTGATGGTTTTGTCGCTTAGCCGTTACTTATGGTTGTAATAACCCGAATAGTTTATCTTGGTTCGTATACCCATATTACTTGAATGTCAGCAAAGGAATGGTTTTATACGCGGTCGGCTTTCTTTAAGCAACATGTTCGATTCGCTATAGACGTTGAACTTCTGAGATTGTGACAGAGGCTTAAAGCTTTGTTTTCACCCATATAACTGCGATGGCAGTAGTTTCTGACTTGTTTCTTAATGAAGCTTATGAACAATACGCTAGATAGCAATCAGTCACAATATAGATTATTTAATGTCACTTGAAGGGGCTACTGATTCTGTTTGATATAGAATTAAACACTCATTATATGGCCAGTCGACACTATAATGAGTCTTAAATGCAGCATTTAACTCCTTCGCTGCCGCAGTAGAAAACATTGATTTTTACGACCAGTGAAAACTCAGTTCAACATGAACACAAACTGAATTCTGATCAGGGTTAAGGCTGTTGGTCACTCAGCAAGAAAGCGTTCCATAACAATTTATATATAGCGTATTATCGGAAGGTTTGAATTCGGTGGGATCATCAAGCCCAATCTTTGTGGCTTTAAAGTAGTATGTCGCTTGAGCCAGAGTTGGGGGCATGATATGTGTTGCGCTTTTGCACTACCTCTCACATAACGCCGAGTCTTCTACTTTTATCTCATGTTTGTGCTTGTTGTTTCGAACGGACGCCTTTACAACATTTACTAAGCAGAAAACAGTTTAAATTTGGCGACAAAAGTGTTAAACTCATTGACGAGATAATACATATCTAAATTTACATACCACCTACCACGTTCCAGAGAGGTGAGGTTGTGTATATTAAACTATTTTTAACCACGAACTAACCATGCAACTATGTGAATTTTTAAGCTAAATATATTCATCAGTAATAGGTTATTAGATTTGTATTGGGTTATATGCAAGAGTTCTTCAACGTATTAATATTTGGAGCGCACTATTTATCCGCGGAAGGATAATCGTACTTTCTACTAATGCGTATTTTCACAATAGTGTTGTTTGTGCCGTGTGGCGACCGTAGAAAGTCTCCCCGTACATCCAATCATTATTATTATCTTTTCGACCCACAGGGATTGTATTACATTTTCCCTTAAACCTATGTGCTTCATATTCCGTGTTGAAGGTTTGGTGCTCATCGACATTTTGATTCATGTTTAAATTTGTTCTTTGTTTCTGTGTATGTTTGTGGTTGACTGTCGTCCTTGAATGATGCTTTTCCTGTTCAATGTTTATATCAATATTTACTTTCCCAATAGTGTTGTGTGTGCCGTGTGGCGACCGTAGAAAGTCCCCCAGTACATCCAATCAATAGTGTTATCTTTTCATCCCACCGGGATTGTACGACATTCATTGATCCATTTCTTCCTGTGTTTGTGGTTGACTGTCGTCCTTGAATGCTGCTTTTCCTGTTCGATTTCTTTATTAAGATTCTTCCGTAGCGTCCCGTTTTAAGTATTTATTTATATGGCTAATTTAATATAAAGATTTTAGTGCACAAAATGCCTGACGTCGATTGCTGCTTTAAGATGGAATTGTTTTATACTTAAATTGATAAAACATGTTTCAACGCCATACTCTTATTTGAAATAAATCTTGTTTGGAGTGAACACTGTTGCATTTCTCTTTTCCTCAGTCCTTCAAAGAAAATTGATAAACGATACAAAATAACTAACCATCCGTATTAGCATGTCAATGAAGCCATTTGAAGGTTAATCACTTAACAACATTGATTAAATCAAGAGAATGGAATCGATGTCAAGGATGGTCGACCTTTTTTCTGTCTCTCTATATATATCTATCTGCGTATGAAGCTGAACATTTATAACATCATTAATGAAATTGATATAGATACGGAAGTTAAACAAAGTGATTTGTTAATGTTACAGGCATTTCTTTTGATAAGTCATACAACATAAAACCAATCAAATATCGTTTGATATTTGTAAAGAAGAAATTATTTTCCGTGGTTTAGTGATGCTAAAAGAAGTAAGCTGTGTTGTGACCAAACTAAATATATACAGAAAGTGTAACGTTGAGATAAACAGGAGAGATAATTCACCACTCTTTATTGTATGTATTGTCCTTTTCATTGGGTTTGTCGTGCTGTGAGGACCTACGGTGACATTGCGTTTGATTGCCGAGGTTTCTATAGCTTTCTCAGTTCTAAAAATTAGAATGCAATATGTTAGTAATAATTTCTGTTTAAAGGCTGTCTGGGTTCGAACATCTACTGTAAGTCTATGTATTTTTGAAAACTAATTTTAAATGTTAAAATAAAACCAAAAAAAGCCCCAAGACTTGCAATTCAAACTGAGGATCTTATATAGCTTAATAATAGGAACGTTTTAGGTATAAATAATGTTAAAACTGATTTCAAATTATTTCAAGTTTGAACTATTAACATTATATAATGACCAATATTTGCCAAAAACTGTTGTTGTTCGGGACGTATTAAATATCAAATGAGCTCATTGTAAATTTGAAAGAAAATAACTCGCCAAATATCGCCATACTTACACTAAGAAACCGTTTATCAAAACTCTATCCAGGTGTTCTGGTCATATAATTATGTTTATATGCCGATTAAAGGTAAATGTTTATTCACGGGTTCTAAAAATACCCGTAATTGAATATTTACCTTTAATCGAATTATGAGTTGGTAACTCTTAATTCGACGCTCCAGTTTCAGGGTTTGGTCTGGCTGGTTAAAGCCGTTTATATATTGTGTTTATAGATTCTTGATTCTCAAAATATGTAATTTATATAATTCCTCGTTGTCTGACAATGTTTGAAGGCATCTACGCAGGTAGTAAATTTTACGTAGGTAGTAAATATTACATGTATCATAATTACTCTAAATATATTGTGATATTTTCTGAACCAGACGAGAATGTACAGAATGGGTAGAAAAATATACTTGAATATTTTAAACGTTTGAAATTCAGCATCCAAAAGAAAATTATGCTTTAGGCGTTTCCGTTTTCCAGGGACCCAAGATAGCTTTTTGATGATAATATAGTGGAAATCGTTAAATATGTTTCATATCTGGGAATTGGGTTTGATTCAGGTGGATCTTTCAAGGAAACTTGTACTTTTGCGTTAGTTTGTAATTCTCAGTACTAATGTATGGACCTTTATATTACTTTACAGATATCGCTGTACCACATAAGTCTAATTTGCTAGATAAACTGACGATAGCCATTTTGAATTGAACTGCATTTTAAAGACGCACCAACAGCTAATGTCATATGGCGACTTTTCTAGCCTCCATTGATGCAGGAAGACACCAGGTGTTTTCGTGGGTAGAACCACCGACGTTCCGCAAGCCAGCTGAATGTCTTTCTCACATAAAGATTCCTAGGTCCATGAGCGACCAAACCCAAATCGGTGAGGGGCACGTGATTTCAAGACTGAGACTCTAACTTCTCGGCCACGGACGCCAAACGTTTTGAACAATTGTTCTTAGGTTTAGGGATTTAAAATCGTATTAAATATCCGTTTAGAATATATAGCGCAAAATGTCGGACAGTTCAATTGATCCAATATTTTAAACAAGAGTCTTAATCTAGGTCACGGTAAATACATACGGAAACCTCTTCTAAAGTTGGCAAAATGTCGGTAAGAACAACACCTTCAACACAACATAGGACATGTGCTTTATACCCTATGATTTAATGTCTTCGTGATGATTAGTGATTGGTTTGTCGTTTTCTTAGCTTTTATATATTCTTATATACATACTGCTTAATTGGTTAGAGGATATATCTTCGTTGGGATTTCTTTATTTACACGGTCCCGTTTAAATGGAATGACAATCTGGTAAGAGTGTATCCTATAACCTGGTTTAAATCTCCAGCGACCTTGTTTGCCAGTGACCAAACAAAATTCTAACTTATTATCAACACATAATTATTGTAGCATGCATTGCTTCTGGTTGATCTGGTAATTGTTGTATGGTTTGAATGCATGTTTTTAATGGTGTAATTTGTAAATGCTAAATTACGTGTTCGATTTTTCTAGACACTTTTATTTGTAATTTCCGACTGATTTGGAATTCGGATATTTAAGTAATAACTTGAGACAAATCTTAGTTTACAGACATCAAGTAGCGTTCATCGTACTTATTACTCATGTAGCACTTTAATGCAAGAAAACAGAGTTGCATGAATCGGGACCTTAACAAACGACCTTCTGATTTACAGTCAATCGTTCTAAAACTGAGCTACTTGGACTTCTTGCGAACATGGTATATGTAGTAGCATTTATCATTAAAATGGCACACAACTTAACATATCTGAGCAAACCTCAAGATGTTTCAGTATAATCTACAAGCAAGGTTTTACGCAAGCGTAAAATAGCTGCCGAGAGAAAATAGCATTTTTTTCTGGGTAGGAACTGGGAACAAAGTTTAACATAATAACAGACCAAGTCACGGGTGTTAAAACAATATTCAAAAAAAAAAGAGTTGTCACGGAGACGTAAACACGCCATGACCGTTTTTTTTTTAACAGACACTTTCTTCCCAATTACCAAACATTTTGAATCAAGGTGGGCGAATCCTTGACATGCCTTACAAATTGATTACATATTCACATTTGTAGCACGACGTGCTAAAGTACACATCAGCACAGAAATACAATTACTCACATGTATGGGATGCGTGCATTACAACACAGATAAACTGTTCATTGCTACCATGTTTAATTATAAGATTGCGTTATCAAAGTGAAAAACTCAAAGAAACTATTCATTACTACCTTACCATGTGCAATTAAGAGTCGCTGCCTGTACAGCGTTAAGGATATAAACTTTAACTATAATATAAACTATGAATGTCAAATAATTCCTCTGGGATGCACATGTAACAATATTGATTTCATGTATGCGGAGGTACTGTTTAGCTTCTTGCGCCACGCGTATGGCCAACATTATTGTGATAATAATAGATGGAAAAGTCGAACAGGAAATGTAGCATTCACAGAATGCAGTCATCCAAACAGATGTATACTGAAGCGAAAAAGATACGCAACTCGGAAATTTCCGCTATATATTGTATATACCGCACACTTAATTCCACATAATATTCCAAAGAAATCCCAAGATGTTTTGCAAAAAAAGTTGCAGTTTGTCAGTGAAAGGACACTTTGATGTTGTATACGTAAGTTTTAATCACAGTACACTCTGTAACAAGAAATTAATAAATGTTGAAGTTCCTCTTTGCCATTTCCGTCTTGTTAAAGAGTTTGCAAACATTTTGCATCATAAATTTGCTCACATGATTGAGCAGTCAAACGCTGTCAATAATGAAACTTAGAAGGAATACTAATTGCTGTGTTATGTGTTGTTTTAATAATTTTTTTCCGAATGGAAAGGTATTACGTCGCCATGTACCATTTGATTAACAGCATACAATGGAAATTCCCAAGTTGCGTTTCTTTTTCGTTTCAGTATATTTTGAACCAGAGCTACAAATAACTGGGTACTATAAATGTCAGGACAAAATACGAATATTGTTGTAAAGACGATGAACACGTTAACGGTCATGCTACAGATATATCCAACATTCGACCAGGAAATGTATCATTCGCTAAACTCATCCATAAAAATGTACGCATTCAAAACAACAATTACATAGAAATGTGAACTATGTCATACAGTCCCTGTGGGATGAAATTCGTGATTTTCTTTTTTGAAGATTTAATATTAACGAACGTTTTGCATTTGGTTAAGGGTCATTTGTGGTTCTATAATTTGTATTAACTATATAGGGAGAATGGTCGATGCTTTAATTTATAGTTGGATACAGGGTGACTTTGTCCTGTATGTTTTAACTGATTTACTGATGGGGATATGTTTGTCTTTTTTGTTTTCTTTTTTCCTTCCTTTTACTTTTTGGCAAAGTATGTACTAATAAGTTGATACATGTGCATGGTACGTCCAGTTGTGTTTCTAGATTGAATACTTGCATTACTCGGCATCTTTGTTGTATAGACATATAGTATTAAAGGGTACACACATGGCTTCGTTTTCATAGACTGTTTTTTTTTTATAATTTTATAATATTGATTAATTGAGAGATAAAATGTATGATTGTTAAATTGGTTGGTGGTTGTTGTTTTGATTTATCTTTGACTGAATGATAAATGAAAACATGATTCAATATATTGACTAATTGATTGATGAGTTGGTGTTTTATTATGGATTTATTTATTGATTGATTGATTGATTGATTAATTGATTGATTGATTGGCGATTGACTGATTGATTTTGTTGGTGATACTCGTATTTCGCACTTAACTGTTTTGTAAACTGACTCATGGAACATATGTTAATTATATAATACAATGCAACAAATAAGGTTTTAATTTAAGTTTTTGTTATTTACAACAGTATGACAATGATAAACTTCGAAATAAATGTCAATTGCAAAAGCGAAACAATGAGTAATCTTCGATAAGTAACGTAAGGATCATTTCAAATACTTCTTAGCCTTTAAAACTATAAATATAGAATTAATTTTCTTGACTTGTATCGCCATTGATGAAACTGGATCTACTAAATGATATGTCAAGCACGCAGAGGAAGCTTAACAACAGTAATCCGGTGTTTACCCATAATGGGTAACTATGCAACACCCAATATATATAGTCCATTTATTCCATATATTCTACTCAAAAAATCAACGTAATTATATTTTGCAAAGTCAACGAAAAAACAACACACGTATTTCCTTTTTAATTTGAATTGAAGAAGCGAGACAATGGTATCATATGCAAATCTATGTTACACACATAGAGATCGATGCCAAATTATCTAAATATACTATTTAATACCGCAACAAAGCAACTGCGCCCCCCTTTGCGCAGTCGGTTAGAACGTCGTCTGCTATGTTCATAGCCTTCTTTAAGGCAACGGTTTTTTAAACCATACAATGTTAAGATATTTCAAAAAAACATTATACAAAACTATTACGGAATAATTTTGATTGGTTCCGACAATTTGGCATTTATGATGCATTTGGGAAGATTTTTATTCGATTGAAACGTACTCATTGAACACGTTTGTATCTATATCTGTTTTTGGGTGACTATGGTCATTGAATGCTATATTTCCTGTTCGACTTTTATATCTACAGTTTCTGTTCTCAGAGTTTCGAGTTTTGAACCGTATACAATGTACAGTATATATCAATTAGGAAACAAACAATATTGTAATGAATTGTTATTTTTGGACTAGGATTTTATAATATTTCTCAAACGAGTGAATCAATATCTTCTTTAGTAATGCTATGTAATAATCCTAACAAATAAGCATATTAGTATAGACATAATCCCTCACGTGTAGAGCTTTGACATTAATATGTGTTGATAGCATGCATACAATACATTAATTCCCAACTTAGACTGTAATGCGGATGAGAACGGAAATAATCAAAACGTATTCGAGGGGAAATTTTTCGACAATCTTCGTTATAGTTTGTTACAGTATCTTACTATCTGGCAAACACGGCCTATATATATTAGTGGCAGAGTGTATCTATCTTACTATCTGACAAACACGGCCTATATATATTAGTGGCAGAGTGTATCTATCTTACTATCTGGCAAACACGGCCTACATATATTAGTGGCAGAGTGTATCTATCTTACTATCTGACAAACACGGCCTATATATATTAGTGGCAGAGTGTATCTATCTTACTATCTGGCAAACACGGCCTACATATATTAGTGGCAGAGTGTATCTATCTTACTATCTGACAAACACGGCCTATATATATTAGTGGCAGAGTGTATCTATCTTACTATCTGACAAACACGGCCTACATATATTAGTGGCAGAGTGTATCTATCTTACTATCTGACAAACACGGCCTATATATATTAGTGGCAGAGTGTATCTATCTTACTATCTGACAAACACGGCCTACATATATTAGTGGCAGAGTGTATCTATCTTACTATCTGACAAACACGGCCTACATATATTAGTGGCAGAGTGTATCTATCTTACTATCTGACAAACACGGCCTATATATATTAGTGGCTAAGTGTATCTATCTTACTATCTGACAAACACGGCCTATATATATTAGTGGCAGAGTGTATCTATCTTACTATCTGACAAACACGGCCTACATATATTAGTGGCAGAGTGTATCTATCTTACTATCTGGCAAACACGGCCTACATATATTAGTGGCAGAGTGTATCTATCTTACTATCTGACAAACACGGCCTAATATATTAGTGGCAGAGTGTATCTATCTTACTATCTGGCAAACACGGCCTACATATATTAGTGGCAGAGTGTATCTATCTTACTATCTGACAAACACGGCCTACATATATTAGTGGCAGAGTGTATCTATCTTACTATCTGACAAACACGGCCTATATATATTAGTGGCAGAGTGTATCTATCTTACTATCTGACAAACACGGCCTATATATATTAGTGGCAGAGTGTATCTATCTTACTATCTGACAAACACGGCCTATATATATTAGTGGCAGAGTGTATCTATCTTACTATCTGACAAACACGGCCTATATATATTAGTGGCAGAGTGTATCTATCTTACTATCTGGCAAACACGGCCTATATATATTAGTGGCAGAGTGTATCTATCTTACTATCTGACAAACACGGCCTATATATATTAGTGGCAGAGTGTATCTATCTTACTATCTGACAAACACGGCCTATATATATTAGTGGCAGAGTGTATCTATCTTACTATCTGACAAACACGGCCTATATATATTAGTGGCAGAGTGTATCTATCTTACTATCTGACAAACACGGCCTATATATATTAGTGGCAGAGTGTATCTAGAAAGTAAAATAGTCATTGTTTACCGCTTATTATTTCTCTTGAAAATCAAAAGGACATTTATTTCATTTTTATAAAATAAATATGGACCATTATGTATTGTTTCAGGCAATAAACTATTTATGAAAAAGGATTTCTTAATACACAATAGTTATACCAAAGCATTGTTTCACATTGAAATACTGCAGGAAATAAGTTGTAAGATGTAGGAATAGGATACAGGGTCCTGATTTATTAAACATCTTACGATAAGTCTCAAATTTTAAAATCGTTCATTTTTTTCCACCTAAGCATTCAAGGTAGGAAATTATTTGTGCACGTAGTGCAGAAATATCACATGTATAAGAAAATGAAATGATATCGCGTTTATTTGAAAAGTGTAATTTATAGTGAAGCATTTAAGAAATTGATTTACGATCACAATTGTCGTAAGTTGTTTCATAAAACGGGGCCCATGTTATTGTTTCACTAAATGAAGATTTTACAAAACCATAAACATGTGTGACACTTGAATTCGCTTGCCGATACGTGTCAGTGAGACTAGTTTTGCACCCGGTTTCATACATGCATTAGGCAGATGAAACACTTTGCGAGTCATCCACCTAAACAACACACAGCGGAACAGTTGCATAGGTCTCCAGAATATGCACACTGTTACACTGGTACTTCATTGAAATTGATTATATTTTTTAACACAAATTTTAATGTAGTTTTCCTGTTAGTCGCTGAGTACCTTCATTGTGGCTTTCTAGGCTATTGTTTTTTTGTATTATATTTACACGAGCATATTTGTGTTTTACTTATATTGCCTATTGATGCTGCCTTTTTGGTTAGAGAATAGATCATGGCGTGGATTTCTTTATTTACACTGTCCTGTTTTAATGGGATGACAGTAGGGTAAGTGTGAGATTTGGTGCACCCTAGAACCGGTTTAAACCCCCAGTGGCCTACTTTGCCACTGACCGTTCCAAGGCGGTAGCCCTATTGTCAACCCTTTTGTGTTTGTGATCGCGTTTGCATTTATTATTGATTTTGCCTTCTTGTTTGTCTGTTTGCGTGTTTGTTTCTGTGTTTTGTGGTTGACTGTCGTCCTTGAATGCTACTTTCCCTGTCCGATCTTTTTATATTTCTTTTTATGTGGTACAGCGATATCTGTAAATTAATATAAAGCTACATATATTAGCCAAACCTTGTTTACTGAGAATTACAAACTAATGCAAAAGTACAAGTTTCCTTGAAAGATCCGCCTGAATTAAACCCAATTCCCAGATATGAACCATATTTAACGATTTAAATTATATTATCGTCTAAAAGAGATCTTGGGTCCCAGGAAAATGGAAACGCCTAAAGCATCATTTTCTTTTGGATGCTGAATTTCAAACGTTTAAAATGTTCACGTATAATTTTATATCCATTCTAGATCCTCGTCTGTTTCAGAAAATATCACAAAATATTTAGAATAATTATGATAAATATAATATTTACTACCTATGTAAATGTCTTCAAACATTGTCAGACAACGAGAAATTATATAACGTACATATTTTGAGAATCCAGCCAGAATCTATAAAAACAATATAAACGGCTTTAACCAGCCAGACCAAACCCCGAAACTGGAGCTTCGAATTAAAAGTTACCAACTCATGATTATTTTAAAGCATATTCAATTACGGGTATTTCTAGAACCAGAATAAACCTTTACATTTAATCGTCATATATACATTATTATATGACCAAAACACCTGGATAGAGATTTGATAAAAGTTTTTTATTTTTTTTATTTTAACATTTAAAGAAGTTTTCAAATATACATAGACTTACTGTAGATTTTCGAACCCAGTCAGCCTTTAAACATAAATTATTACAGAACATATTGCATTCTATTTTATAGAACAGAGAAAAATGGTCCTACAGAAACCACAACAATCAAACGCAATGGCACCGAAGGTTCGCACAGCACGACAAACCCAATGAAAAGGACAATACATAAAATAAAGATTGGTGAATTATTTCTCCTGTTTATGTCAACGTTACACTTTTTGTACATATTTAGATTTGTCACAACACAACTTACTCCTCTTAGCATCACTAAACCACGGAAAATAATTTCTTCTTTTCAAATATCAAACGATATTTGATTGGTTTTGTGTTATATGACGTATCAAAAGAAAAGTCTGTAACATTAACAAATCACTTTCCGTAGCTTCCGTATCTATATCAATTTCATTAATGATGTTATAAATGTTCAATTTCATTATTGATGTTATAAATGTTCAATTTCATTATTGATGTTATAAATGTTCAATTTCATTAATGATGTTATAAATGTTCAATTTCATTATTGATGTTATAAATGTTCAATTTCATTAATGATGTTATAAATGTTCAATTTCATTTTGATGTTATAAATGTTCAATTTCATTAATGATGTTATAAATGTTCAATTTCATTAATGATGTTATAAATGTTCAATTTCATTTTTGATGTTATAAATGTTCAATTTCATTAATGATGTTATAAATGTTCAATTTCATTTTGATGTTATAAATGTTCAATTTCATTATTGATGTTATAAATGTTCAATTTCATTTTTGATGTTATAAATGTTCAATTTCATTAATGATGTTATAAATGTTCAATTTCATTATTGATGTTATAAATGTTCAATTTCATTAATGATGTTATAAATGTTCAATTTCATTATTGATGTTATAAATGTTGAATTTCATTAATGATGTTATAAATGTTCAATTTCATTATTGATGTTATACATGTTCAATTTCATTATTGATGTTATAAATGTTCAATTTCATTATTGATGTTATAAATGTTCAATTTCATTAATGATGTTATAAATGTTCAATTTCATTATTGATGTTATAAATGTTCAATTTCATTAATGATGTTATAAATGTTCAATTTCATTATTGATGTTATAAATGTTGAATTTCATTAATGATGTTATAAATGTTCAATTTCATTATTGATGTTATAAATGTTCAATTTCATTATTGATGTTATAAATGTTCAATTTCATTAATGATGTTATAAATGTTCAATTTCATTATTGATGTTATAAATGTTCAATTTCATTATTGATGTTATAAATGTTCAATTTCATTAGTGATGTTATAAATGTTCAGCTGCATACGCAGATAGTTATATATAGAGAGACAGAAATAAGGTCGACCATCCTTGATATCGAATCCATTCTCTTGGTTTAATCAAAGTTGTTAAGCGTTTTACCTTCAAATGAATTCATTGACATGATAACACGGACGGTTAGGTACTTTATATCATTGATCAATTTTCTTTGAAGGACTTAGGAAGGGAAAAATGCAACAGTGTGCGCTCCAAACAAGATTTATTTCAAATAAGATATGGCGTTGAAACATGTTTTATCAATTTAAGTATAAAACAACTCCATCTTAAGTCAGCAATCGACGACAGGCCTTTTGTGCACTAAAATCTATATATTAAATTAGCCATATAATAAATACTTAAAACGGGACTCTACGGAAGAATCTAAAACAAGCATTAGTTGAAAGTACTTTTATCCTTCCGCGGATAAATATTGCGCTCACAATAGTAATACGTGGAAGAACCCTTGCATATATCCCAATACATTTCTAATAAAATATAATTGATGAATATATTTATCTTAAAAATTCACATAGTTGCATTGATAGTTCGTGGTTAGAAATAGTTTAATATACACAACTTTACCTCTCTAGAAGTGTGGTAGGTGGTATGTACATTTAGATATGTATTTTCTGACCTATGAAGCCTTTTGTCGCCAAATGTAAACTATTGTCTGCTTAATAAATGGGTCCGTTGGAAGCAACAAACACAAACAAGAGATAAAAGTAACAGACTCGCTGTAATTGAGTCAGCACATTAGAGGTAAGAGAGGTAATGCAAAGCGCAACACCTCTCATGCCCCCAGCTCTGGCTCAACCGACATTTACTTTAAAGCCACATAGATTGGGTTTGCTGACCCCACAGAATTAAAACCTTCCGATATGTTATATATAAATTGTTATGGAACGCTTTCTTGTGACCAACAGCCTTAACCCTGAACAGACTTCAAATTGTGTTCATGTTTAAAGTGCGTTTACACTGGTCGTAAAAATCAATGTTATCGACTGCGGCACCGAAAGAGTTAAATGCTGCAATAGCAATTACTGACCATATAATGAGTGTTTAATTCTATATCAAGATGAATAAGTAGCCCCTAAAAGTGACATTACATAACCTATTTTGTGAAAGATTGCTACGTAGCGTATTGATCATACGCTTCATTAAGAAACAAGTTAGTTAACTAGAGAAATCATTGACATCGCAGTTATATGGGTGAAAACACAGCTTTAAGCCTCTGTCACAATCTCAGGATTTCAACATAATGTTTAAAGAAGGCCCACCGTGTATAAAATCATTTCTCAGCTGACATTCAAGTAATATGGGTATACGAACCAAGATAAACTATTCGGGTTAATTAAACCATAAGTAACAGCTAATCGACAAAAGCATCAAGGACGCTTCTGACAGACTATATTAAGATCCATCCATACCACGTGCCAAACTAGGTTGAAGCCGTGATATATTCGACATTCATTTCGGTACCAGAATTGGAGACAATTGTTTTGCTCACACTGAAAATACCTGATAGGAAAGAGTCATATGAAACATATGTATTGTGTTTTTTCTTAAGCACAAGCTTAAGTTTGAAATACAAAGTTAGAATTTTGGTTTTAACTCAAAGCTCTCTCTAACATATTATTGATTAATTCGTGAAAATTGACTTCCTTTGATTTTAGATGAGAATTTAGAATACACGCGACGAGTATACTTTAAGGCAGAGCATTGGATACTTTTGAGCATTGAATTTGTATTTCTTTTGGATACAATTGTTCAGTTATTTGCTTTCTTTATTTAAACGTTCGTTGTAATGTGCCTCTGTTTTTCATCATTTATAACCATATTATTAAAATAAGACATTCGTTCCTCAAACATCTAAATAATTCCCAGGGGCTGTATACATAAAGCACGGCATATTGTCGAAGGTCCGTTTTATTACATGCAAATTTCAAACGGCAAAATATAATACAAATAAAAGATATCCAACATATGTAGAAATAAGGTTTGTATACATAAGTAATTATCTGAATCCTATTACCACCCTCCAATTGTAAATGCAACAAAAGCCGGAAATTCATAGAAAATCGCGAAATGCATTCCTCGAATAACTTGCATACTGATGCAGAGTACAAAACCACCACGCGATAGCTATATTATTGATCCCTTAACATGCTTAAAGTCCCTACCCCGAAATACCGTTTCTAAACCTACTGACGACAATTTACATATATATATAACTTACATATTTTGAAAGCACAATATAAACGGCTTTAACCAGCTAAGCCAAAACCCAAAACTGGAACGCCGAATTATGAGTTAAGAACTCATAATTCCTTTTACGCATATTCAATCTCTGGTATTTCAAATACCCATGAACAACAGATATTTTTAAGTAGCACATATACAAGACTGTATGACCTGAAAACCTGGATAGCGTTTGGATAAACTATTGTTTAGTGTAATTTTGCAATTATTTGGCGGGTTAGTGTCTTTAACATAAGGGTATCTAGCTTTTACACAGATTTTTTTAAAATATACTCTGATCCATCTTTTGTTTAACATTTACCAGAACGTTTTCAAAGTTAAGATATAAATCTGCTGTTGATAATACTTCAATATTGCTCTGTTAATTTTGCGAAAGCAAGAACGACGACAACAGTGACATGTCATGCTCTGTCTGTTTTATTGTGTGGGCTGCCTGTCCAGAAATAAAATCCACCACATTATTTGTATTTACAGGCGAAGACTGTGGCTGGACGGGATGGTGTGTATTTGGCAACTCCCCATACTCAGACTCGTGTAAATGTCTTCAACGACTTGCTGAGAGATGAAATCTAGTAATTCTACCATCTTTTGACAATATAAACTTTGAAGCAGACGGCTTTCATGATTTGCGATATTTCTGATTTTATTCTGTGCAGTTATATAATTATATATATTTTTTTAACTATATCTGTTTGTTTCTTTCAAACATTCACTTCTCAGTAGTAGTGTTTATTTTTAGAACAATTGGTTTATCTGTATTCTAAATTTAGGTTTATATCAGTCCAGAAAAGTAGGTCCGGGTAGGAAACTATATTTCTCTAGGGAGATATATCTCAGTACAGTTTAAGTTATTACAAGATTTCTGATACTTGGACATTTCTATAAAACTCTAGTAAGAATGTAATATTAAAACATAATTGACATTATCCAACGTCAAAACGTCAGTTTTGAAGTAGTATATTCTCCTTTTTTCCCTCAATTTTGGACAAAACATAATTTCTAAACGCATCTAAATAGATGTTGATTCTCGTAATTATGTGAAAACGGCCGTCTTTATTCGATGCAAATACAGGTTTTAATGTGTTTTGTCAAATACTGAATATGGAGCCACAGTATGTAATAACAAAAATGTATTACACAGAATGACACGTAACTTCTTGAGCTGTCATTATTAACAAGAATTGTTTACGTGTTTTTTTATATTTACAACTTTTAAATAGGGTTAGGAAAAGGCCATTCTTATCTTATCTACGTTGTACTTGTGCGCGGTTGTCAAACGTCAAGTCATTTACTGAAGCTGTAAGAGTGTAATGAATGTCGTGCCTATCATGTCGTATAATGTTCTGCAACATTTTTGTTGATCGAACTATTTGTTAGGTTTCATTAGGATTGCATTCTTTTAACAAGTCAGAAACGTTTATTTCCTTCCATATTGTTTCTTGTTTAAGGATAGGTTATTGACACAGTTAATAAATTTAATAAATCGTTTAAACGCTTTCTCGTCAAATCGTACTTAAGTCAAATCGTACACAGGTCAAATTGTACTTTTACTTTTACAATTCACTCTCAATTTTTGGTCAAATCATACTCATTGCAATTTAAATCACTCTCATGATATTTATGAGTACGATTTAACCAAAAATAATGAGTACGATTTGACAAAATATGGCACTACTGTCTGAAATAACTGCATTGTTATGAATATACGTATTTCAAGACACTTTTTTCAGTTAGTTATAAGTGATATTTATGATAAACTTAATCCAAAAAAAATGGGCATCTTAATATGAGATGTATTATATAGCAATTCAGTGGTCTAGTTGCTTATATATACAGCAGGTATAACTAATTACATTACAAATAAGGCAGATCATACTTAAGTTAAATCGTTCTCATTTTAATTGGTCAAATCGTTTTCATGCTTTAAGGAAACCTGAACATTTATGTTTAAGTCGTTTTATTTTTAAAATACATTAAAGTATGCTTAAAAGTTCTTAAAGTATAGTACATTTTTATAATTTAGATAAAAATCAACAATACTCAAATAAATTAGTGTTTTTGTTTAAAGAAATAAATTAGTTAGTACGATTTGACTTATTTTAAAATGTCAGTGAGTATTTGACCAAATTGAGAATGATATGACTTAAGTACCACTTGACTTGAGTACGATTTGACCGGATACAGTTTAAACAACAACATCAGAAGTTATTTTAATATAAACCATGTGATTGCCAGGTGTTAATATGCACTACTGAAAACAAACTGAATACAAAATAAAATATAATTGTAGATACAGTGGAACAGTTTATGTTTAATGCTGCTTCGATTTAATAATGTATTTGAGTTTGTTGAAACAATTAAATGTACAGTCTAAGTGTATGATAGAACACATTTAATCTTTTTTTCTAAATTATTGAAGACAATAATAATACTTAAAACAAAATCTTGGGCGAGGGTAAATTGATTTGTTCATATATTAAAATTTCCAGTCCACAACTGCTGTTGTTTTTATATTAAAATGTCCAGTCTACAACTGCTGTTGTTGCTCAGTACAATTATGGATGCATTATGAGGTGTTTCTTATTAGGCATGTTTTATATGTTACCCTTTTGTGTTTGTGATGTCTTATTTGCCCTTTTATTCATCTTTAAAGTTGTTCTTTGTTTCTGTGTGTTTTTGTGGTTGACAGTCGTCCCCGAATACTACTTTTCCTGTTCGATGTTTATATCTAAATATGCATGTATCGTTGTTAATTTCCTTGGATGTGGACTTTTCTTTCCTTTTCACGGCATGTACTTTTATTTACATTGTCTTGTCAATTTGGGAGCTGAAAACAGAATAATAGCGAGGTTATTTACTTCTAAAACATATGTTAGCTAACGAGTAGATCATAGTAATGCCCTTAGCCCGTCCATACATTCATCCGTCCGTTCGTCCCATATCGTGTCCGTCTACTAGAGGGACTGCTATGCAATTTCTCACATAGCAAACTATACTGCGGCGGGGATATGGCTGTCTCTCAGACTGCTTCTAGTTGAATATTTAATTTGATCTTTGTTTGTGGTCCAGTGCGGGACTACGGTGCCTTTGCGTTTGGATGCTGTGGTTTCAATAGGACCATTTCCCCTCATTTTCTAATAAAATCATACTTATTTTGCATCTGAAAGGTCAGCAGTTAACCATGCTATCACTTCCGAATCCATTGTAGGAGCTCAGAGAAAATAACGTTGTCGTTTAGCGTGTTTTGAGTTTACTGTGTTATGTGAAATCTGCATTTCCTGTTTGACTTTTGTGTAATTATTTCTATATTCTGAGGCAATGGACTTAATATAATCAGTCAATTTATGTGCGGTTTATATGGATATGCAGCTGATGGTTTTAATCCTTGATCATCTTTTTCAGTTTGATGTATAATGTAACAAGAAGATAAAAGCGTTGTCATTTAATCAAAGACTCTAGCTCTTACCATATTGTATTGTGATCTATTTCAAAATAATAGAAATTGCCGATAAGCATCGTGTCAGGCCGTTATTGCTCAGAGGAAATAATGGCAAATGTCCATTCACACAACAGGCAACAGACCACCTATTTTATTTTGTTTGTTGCCTTCAGTGCAAAGGCAAATATATTGGACATCAAGTTAAAACAGTCATTGCTATGAAGGCGTACATTCAAATGGGGCTCCTTTTTATCGTTTAGAGACGATCACGTTTTTATTCACTAAACTGATAAATGGGAATTGCAGGTATTCTGAAATATATTGACATGTTATAAAATTTTAAAAACAATGATGATATAGCCAACAATTGCTAACGTGTATGATGTACACATTTGCTAATATCTGCATCCTTTTGTGTTTGTGATTTACTTGGCCTTTTATTCATCTTTACATGTGTTCTTTGTTTCTGTGTGTGTTTGTGGTTGACTGTAGGTCTTGAATGCTGCTTTTTCTGTTCGATTTTTATATCTTTATTAGTTCCATTATTTCAACTCAGATTTCTCACGAGACCGCCTGACCTGTGGTTTTCCAAATCACTACCCCATCAGCCGGTGAATCCTCAAACGGATTCTACCAACCCTCCCTGACAAACCAGACATCTGATCGACCGAAGGTTTTAAAAATATTATACCATAAAATAACCATAGACACGGAAATAAAACATACAGTCCTTAAAGTCATCAATATCAATCTGCAGTCTATTTATAGCAAAGAATAGGAACATAAACTCCATGAACTTATCGACTGAACTCAACCAGCCATAGCTATTGGCTCTGAGTCATGACTGAATTCAGATATACATAACTCTGAAAGCACCAATCTGCCATAGTGTAACCATATCCGAAAAACAACTACAGCTGCTAACCGGAAAAGGGAAACATAAAATAAAAATATACAGATATAAGAACGGTAGCCTTCAAAAACTAGTGCACTTCCGTCTTGAGTATTCCTCCCTAGTCTGGACCCTCACACAGAGAGCAACATTAATAGGCTAGAAATAAGATCCAAAGGGGAAAAGTCGATTGACCCGAAATGACTATTATCAATACCCCAGTGTCACTGACATGCTAAATAAGTTAGGATTGAGAAACCGACGATTATACCTCAGATTATGTCTTCAAGAATATTCGCTACCGCGGTGCTGTACCAATGCCTCCATATATGGCCAACAACCCATGAGAAGTATTCGTTTTTCCACTTTCAATCGAACAGTGGAACAAACTACCAGCCAACATTGCAATGCTGCCACACTTCATCAACTTCATCAAAACTGGCAGTATGCTCAGTCAAACACTCCATGCCATAGACATGTTTTTACTCTCTCAATTGTCTTTTTCAGACGGTTAACATGTTGACACATTTATACTTTTATCTCACTCTCACCTAGTTTTACAACAATTTTACTTTATTTTAATTACTCACTTGCACAGACGCGCATCTGCACATAATCCCCGTATAGTATAGTAAATAAAAGGTAGACAGGTTTGGATTTTGTTCGTGATTCTACCATAGGTTTAAATATATTATTCGTGCAATGCAATTTGCTTTAAACGTTTAAAATAAATAGCCGATAGTTTACAGAATATCAAGAGTGCTGTGTGTTCCTTTTAGACGCTTTCTAACAGATCCAATAAAGAAAATCAAACTTTATTTTTTTATTTAAATCAGTATTAGTATTTCCGATTATAGGAGATCATACATGGAATTATAATACAAAATAACTGTCCGAACGGGTTTTTCTTTTTAAGATTTGATTTTTAATTAGATTTCTATGCTCAAAAGAGTGTGATTGTGTGCACAAGAGTGAGACTGTGTGTACCCTAGAACCTGGTTTAAACCGCCATCGATCATTTTGAAACTGACCGTTCCAAGACGATAGTCTATTGCCAACCATGTTATGTTTATGATTTCATGAATTTATTTATTATTATAATTGCTTATATTTCGATCCGTGTATTTGTTTGACTGTGGTCCTTGAATGCTACATTTCCTGTACTTCCTTTGTATCCACAGTACAATTTTATTGTTTTGAGTGTTTAAAGCATTATTGTATTTTATATGTGCTTCAATAGAAAAAAAGCAAATATATAACTTGTATTATACTAATTTGTAGCATAATAACTGAAATTCCTTTATGCATGCCATCTTCGGGATGGTTAAAATTCTGTTTATGAATATTGAGTCCTGCTCAACGCGAGTCTAGGGGGCGTGAGCGGTAGCAAGCATATATATTATATATTCTGTGATGAATTATAGAAATTTTCCAGTTTGAGAAAATCTATAACATATCTCTTCCTCTACTTTGCTATCTCGCCTAGTGTGCAAGATAGCACAGTAGCCAAATGTTATGAACTAAACGATAGACGTCACGATATTACGCCACGAATTGACGTCATGTTATTACTCCGCGCTGTCGCCAAAGGAGTGACAGAAGAAGGAATACATGTGTCAAAACACGATTGGAAAGAAATTCATCACTGAATATATATTATATAAAATAATTCACTCGTGAGAAATATTCTTGCGATATAGAAACTCGTGCGAAAACGCGCTCGTTTCTATATCGCAAGAATCTTTCTCACTCAGGAATTATTTCCCGTATCACTTCAACAATGTTAATTAAACCCTATTTCATTACCCTCTCATTCAAACCCAGACTGCAATATTTCTTATGTATCGTGTTCGGCTGTTTCCAAAGGTCCACTCTCATACTCTTTTATATGCCGTGTTCATTGTTGAAGATATCTCCTGCAAGTAAACGTCAGGTTATAAGTATTTGTGCAGCACTTGTTAATTGCGAAGATGCGTCGATTTCTTTTATCGTCTGAAGTATGGGTTTATCTTATCAACAATTACTTACAGTATAAGGTGTTTATCTATTTTAGCAGTTTTTTATTGCGTTGTTGTACTCATTTAAACAGCGTAATTTGCTTTCATACTCTTTTTAATATTGGAACCATCTATTCGAAATTAAGAAAAACAAACAACAACTTTAAAGATGAACACAATACCATCTTTATTTGCAGTTCATAAGATACTATCTGAATAAAAGTGTCAGCTCCAGTACATGATCTCCTACACAAACGAAAACAATAATTGAAATGTCTTTATGCCAAGTTCTCTGATCTGTGTTTTGTTCATGGGGAAAATAGTGGGAGTTGTATACTGTTACGTTCTTATCTAGATGATTAATGTATTTCATGAACTAGTCGTGTGTTGTTAAATTAAATTGAAATTACATTTAATGACTTTCCATCACTCCATCTTAACTGCTTTATGTCATAGAAAAAAGCAATGAAAGTTGTAACTGCAAGACACAGAGGCGAGCATTTTTCAAATAACGGCCATGTTATGTTTAGTACAATAGTTAACTTTTGTTTGGACGAATCCAATCAACATTTTCTGAAAAACAAACATATATATGGACATACCCTGCAAATAATGGGACAACATAGCTGCTGAAGAATGTAACGGTCGCCATGACGTCATTTCCCATGGATATCGCGCGCTCTAATGTTATTTTTTCTTAATTTAGTAAAACAAACGCATACACGGAAAAGTATATAATCTCTACCCAGAGTACACTCGTTCCTCATTTAACTCTGTCAACTACTGTGAAAATAGTGTCGGTACTTATGGTCACGTGAGACAATAGAGAGTCATGTGGTATGATGCTTTTACCGTAGCCAACAGATAGATTTACTAACAACTCCCCCTTTCTTTACGAAGATAATTAAAAGTCCCGATCTGCTTCTCTTTTAATTGCATATTGGGTTTGTAAAAGAAATACGTTTAACCTAAAACTAACGCAAGACAGTAATTTAGTATAAATCGGTAAGGCCCAACATGCCAATATTGAAGATTACCTTCCTTTTCAGGATTCAAGTAAGTAGGCGTCAAAATGGGCCTAACAATAAGTCCGTTCAGTGTACGATCAAAGCATAGTAAATCGGTCAACCAATAAACTGCAGGGATGACAGTAGGGTAAGTGTGAGGTTTAGTGCATCATATAACCTAATTTAAGGTTACGGACCACTAATTAACTTCCCATAGACGACTGTATGAGGTGACAGTTGATTATTGACATAAAATATCTGTCTCTTATCTCCAAGCAATTTCCATGACAAATCATTCGAAAAAATAAAATAGTCACTTTTCCCCTATGCATACGGTGCTTGGGGACGTGAGAGATGTTGCTTCTTACATTACCTCCCATGAACAATAAAACCGAGTCTCTACTTCATTATGTTGATAGTATTTGTTGCTTCCAAAAGGTTTACTCTTATAGGTATTTATTATATTTATCCTTGTACTTGTTGTTTGTTTTGAATGCGAGTTTCGATAGACTGTGTTCTGTGTTTGCTACCTTTTCTATTCGACGTTTTTATAATATTTTAACGGCAGTAAGACATGAAGTTGAACGTATGGAAACTAGCGTTACAAGCACCAGCACTAGTACTAAAACGTGATGTATACGTTTTCTTTAGTATTTTGGATTCCAAAACACATTTTTTGAAAATATTTTTTCTTTTTTGTTCACCCCAGCTTTGAAAACGGTGCAATTTCCTCAGTAGATTGAACTGGAGTAACTTTAGTAACGATTTATTTCTCCCGATATCCAGAAATAAATACTGGTTTTAAATACGAAACAGAAATGTAGGTGTCGGAGAAAGTATGAAGGTGGTTTTCTGTTAAAAATCAGTACGAATATTTTTGATTTTAAGAAGTTATCTTTTCCACCTAAAAGAGGCGTTCGAATCTCCTTGCTCCCTAAGACACCATTTAATACTTAAATCCACATAGAGTGAACATTCTGAGCACGATCAATAATTGAAGATAAACTATAGTTTGGACCTTTAGAAAAATGATGAATATGTTTATTTACAATATCAGCATTACCTATGACGACATGTCAAAATCAATAAAAAAACAAATATTTGTACCAACATTTTCTTCAGTCAGGTCATATCAGCCAGTGATATAAAACGTATTATAAGAAATTCACTAAAAGCTAAGTTAAGTTAATAAGTTAAGTTAACTTGAATGAAAACGTGCAAACACCATATCCACTATAGGACTTGAATGATACTAATACAATTATTTCACAATACCTCCAAGAAATTGTCCCCGTGCTTGCAGTTAGAACTGTTACTGTTATTCATTCCGATTTTTGGAGATCGCTGAGCCCGATATCTTCATACTATATTTGTTAAACTTGTTGAATGGTTTAGCAAACGTGGTTATTACCCTATCATTTTGCAACGCACTGCATGGTTGGTGGTGGACCCATTTACATTTCGCCACTATGCTTTCCTCTTGCTTACCTCTTCAGTTGTGCGAAGACCGGACAGACTGTGGACCCTATGATGACGTCTACCTAAAGCCCAAAAGGACGGTGACGTTTGATTTTTGTCTACAATCTTGTCTTGTCGTGCCCTCAATAGTTTGTGCTCTTGTTGCTCTGGCTTCTGCCAAGTCACTGAGTACCTTCTTTGTGGCTTTCTAGGCTACTCTTTTTGTGTATTTATATATAAACGAGCATCTTTTTGTTTTACTTATATTGCCTATTAATGCTGCCTTGTTGGTTAGAGAATAGTTCATGGCGGTGATTTATTTAGTTACAACGTCCCGTTTTATTGGGATGACTGTATGGTAAGTGTGAGGTTTGGTGCACCCTAGAACCTGGTTTTAACCTCCAGCGGCCTTTTTTGCCACTGACCGTTCCAAGGCGGTAGCCCTATTATCAACCCTTTTGTGTTTGTGATGTCTAATTTGGCATTTTGTTCATCTTTAAAGTTGTTTTTTGTTTGTTTTTTAATTTAGATGGTTCGACTATTAAAAAGAGTATGAAAGTGAACCTTTGGAAACGGCCGAAAACGATAAATACTAAATATTGCAGTCTCGGTTTGATTGAGACTGTTCATGAACGGTAGTGAAATATGCTTGTCACCGTTCACGCCCCCTAGCCCCGGGTTAAATACTTCGAGTATTGTTTAATCACCCTAAGGATATGTTGTCAGGTTTTTAATTTAGTAATTTAGAGAAAATATCGCGTAACGTCTCCATTCAGACATCGTTTAATTCAATCTAGACGCAGAGAGTTTCGTTCTATAAGTAAATGCAATGCTAAGAGGTGCATTTGTTGCAATTATTGATCTTGCAAGTCCACCATTAAATCAACTGTTAATGGTAGTACATTTAATACATGTCTATCTTCAAATGTTGATTGACGTACTTCTCACGTCATTTATGTTTCGACTCGAAATGCACCACGTTGTGGTATACAATATGTTGGACAAAAAGGTCGTTTAGTAAAAGTTCGATTACGTGAGCATAAATATAATGAAGGTAATCCCAAAAAGTAAAAAAATTACCTGTGCCAACCCTTTCGTAAGTCAGGTCATAGTTTTAGTAACGTCACTGTTCAACCTTTGAATATATAGTTTATGATAATGATGCAACCAAAAACTTTAAAATAAAAGCTAGGCATATAGCAGAAATAAAGTGGATGAAATACTAGCAGACACCATTTCCACTGGGCCTTAATGATAATATTTATCAACAAGGAAATATTTCATAAGAGCCTTATATTGACATTTTCTTGCTATATTTTCCATTCGAAAGCGTAAATCTAGGTCTCATGGTTGTAGACGTAATGGTAACATCAAACGGAAATTACGTATTACTATGTCAGTCGCTGATTTACATACTATTTTTAAACAGTCTGGAAAGCACGCTATGCTTTCTTGTCACACCTCTCTATCAATTTATTCACGTAAGCTGATTGAAGAGGAAGCAGACAACATTTGCATTCGAACAGATCCTTTGTATAACACTGCTTCCATAATTCAAAGCTATACGCAGCATGTTCTCCGACCCCATATTGACAAGGAGTCTGATCACGTCAGTTATTTCTTAAAAATCTTTATCCTATAAGAGCATTGACTTTATTTACATACCAAGTATTTTTCGCAATTATATAGACATATGGTTTTCAACTACAACAAAATAGTATCTGACCTTGATATAGTAAGTAACACTCCTAAGGAATGCGAGTGTAGAACATCTAATTTTTGCTATGCTCCGGACGGTTATGTAATTAATGGTAATTTTGATATTATAGATAAACGTATTCGGCATTTGTTTTCTAAAGGTCCGAAGTATAGATTGCCTTCTATGATACGGTTTTAATGCACGCCGTGGTCAGATCGCCCTATCCATTGAGTATTTTAGTATTAAATGGTGTCGTAGAGAACATGCTGACCCTAATTCCCTTTCTACTTGAAAAAACACTGATGTTAACATCATAGATACCCGTATTAACCTCTATACGGCTACCCCTTCCTAATTCCCCATAGACCTACGTTTTCATTTCGTAATTTAAAATCCGGAATGCAGGAATTTCATAATAAATATGGATATAAAAATCGATTAGGAAAAGTAGCATTTAAGGACGACAGTCAACCACAAACACACACAGAAACAAAGAACAACCTTAAAGATGAACAAAATGCCAAAATTAGACATTACAAACACAAAAGGGTTGACAATAGGGCTACCGCCTTGGAACGGTCAGTGGCAAAAAATGCCGCCGGGGGTTTAAACCTGGTTAGATTGTTTTAGTTTCTGCTGATAAAGCAACTAATAATATAATTATTGTTTGACGGTTCCATTACGTCAATGTTTGATCTCAGGAACTCGGGAGTAATAATTCGTATACTCAAATGCAATCTACTGAAGATATTGTTGTTTCGACGCGTATCACTCAGTGCAAGATGTTCAAGGCTGTAATAGACGAAAAGCAAACAGATTTCCAACGATGTACTGGATTTCCAAATTACACAAACAACCATATAAAGAAAGATAAAAATATCGGCCAGGGAAAGCAGCAAGGACGACAGTCAACCACAAAACACAAAAACAAACACGGAAACAGACAATCGAGAAGGCAAAAGTAATAAAAAATGCAAACGACATCACAAACACAAAAGGGTTGACAATAGGGTTACCGCCTTGGAACGGTCAGTGGCAACAAAGGCCACTAGGGGTTTAAACCGGTTCTAGGGTGCACCAAACCTCACACTTACCCTACTGTCATCCCATTAAAACAGGACAGTGTAAATAAAGAAATCCCCGCCATGATCTAATCTCTAACCAACAAGGCAGCATCAATAGGCAATATAAGTAAAACACAAATATGCTCGTGTAAATGTAATACAAAAAACAACAAAAAACAATAGCCTAGAAAGCCACAATGAAGGTACCCAATGACTTGGCAGAAGCCAGAGCAACAAGAGAATAAACCATTAAGGGCACGACAAGAAATTTCCAGTTCTAGTTCTTGCACCACTACAATATCACTACAAATATCTTCAAACTTTTAACATCTTGTCTTACTGCCGTTAAAGATCTCGTTAAACAATATTGTGCTAAAGCTTATGAAAACCTGGGATTTAAAATTTATTTGGTCTATTAAAAATTCAGGCGACGTTCTTGATAAAATTTGCAATAAACGTCAAGCTTCATCTATAAGTACTTTTCTACATTATATACTACTTTACCACACCATCTTATCAAAGATAAGCTTAT
>JAWPHD010006630.1:140000-141784 GCA_037043455.1 Cyrtodaria siliqua | reverse complement strand
AGTGAATCAGCAAGAAATGACGATATAGCATTTATATAGGAGATCAGGTAATAATACTAGTTTTAGTAGTAGTATTAATAGAGATAGTAAAAGTATTAATAGTAGAAGTAGACGTAGACGTAGTAATAGTTGTATTATTTGTAGTAGTAGTTGTTGTTGTAGCAGTATTACTAGTAGTAGTAGTAGTAAAACTTTTAGTAGTGGTACTAGTAGTTGTAGTAATAGTAGTAGTAGTGGCAGTAGTAGTAGTAGTAGTAATAGTATTAACAGCAGCAGTAGTATTATTAGCAGTAATAGTAGTAGTTGTAGTAGTAGTAATAGAAGTAGTGATAGTAATGGATAGTGGTAGTAGTAGTAGTAGTAGTAGTAGTAGTAGTAGTAGTAGTAGTAGTAGTCGTACTAGTTGTAGTTGTAGTAGATGTAATAGTAGTAGTAGTAGTAATAGTAGAAGTAATATTTCTAGTAGTAGAATATTAGTAATTGTAGTAGTTGTAGTAGTAGTAGTAGTATTTATAGTAGCAGTAGTAGTAGTAGCAGCAGCAGTAGTAGTATTAGTAGTAATAGTAGTAGTTGTAGTCGTAGTAATAGAAGTAGTGGTAGTAATGGATAGTGGTAGAAGTACTAGTAGTAGTAGTAGTATTAATAGTGATAGTAATAGTAGTAGTAGTAGTAGCAGTAGACGTAGTAGTAGTTTTATTATTATTAGTAGTAGTTGTAGTAGTAGTAGTAGTAGTAGTTGTAGTAGTTGTTGTTGTAACAGTAGTAGTAGTAGTAGTAGTAGTTGTAGTAGTAGTAATAATTTTAGTAGTGGTACTAGTAGTTGTAGTAATAGCAGTAGTAGTGGAATTAGTAGTAGTAGTAGTAGTAGTTATAGTAGTAGTAGTAGTAGTAGTATAAGCAGCAGCAGTAGTAGTAGTAGTAGTAATAGGAGTAGTGATAGTAGTGAATAGTGGTAGTAGTAGTAGTAGTAGTAGTAGTAGTGGTATTAGTTTTAGCAATAGTAGATGTAGTAGAAGTAGTAGTAGTAGTAGTAGTAGTAGAGGTAGCAGTAGTAGTAGTAGAATTAGTGGTGGTGGTGGGGGTGGGGGTTGCGGTGGTGTTGGTGGTGGTGGTGGTCGCGGTCGTGGTGGTAGTATTATTATTATGAATAGTAGTTGTAGTAGTAATAGTAGTAGTAGTCGTAGTAGTAGCAGTAGGAGTAGTAAAAGTAGTAATAGTAGTAGTAGTAGTAGTTGTAGTTTTAGCAGCAGTAGATGTAGTGGAAGTAGTAGTAGTAGTAGTAGAGGTAGTAGTAGTAGTAGCAGTAGTAGTAGTAGTAGTAGTAGTAGTAGTAGTAGTAGTAGTGGTGGTGGTGGTGATGGTGAAGGGAGGGTGGTGGTGGTGGAGGTGGTGGTGGTGGTCCCGGTCGTGGTCATAATATTATTATTAGTAGTAGTAGTTGTAGTAGTAATAATAGTAGTAATAGTAGTAGTAGCAGTAGTAGTAGTAAAAGTAGTAATAGTAGTTGTTATATTAGTAGTAGTAGTAGTTATAGTAGCAGTAGCTGTTATTGTATTTGTGGAAGTTTTCGTAGTAGCAGTAGTAATAGTTATATTAGTAATAGAAGTAGTAGAAGTTGTAGTAGTAGTAGTAGTAGTATTAGTAGTGGTTGTGATGGTGGTGTTTGTAGTAGTATTAGTAGCAGTAGTAGTTGTAGTAGTAGTAGAAGCAGTATAGTAGCAGTAGGAGTAGCAAAAGTAGTAATAGAAGTTGTAGTAGTAGCAGTAGTAGTAGTTGTAGTAGTA